>NW_006499973.1:656816-681165 GCF_000471905.2 Amborella trichopoda | reverse complement strand
CGTCCCTCCTCTCTCTCTCTCTCAAACTAGTCCAACTTAGTAGTAGACCCTTCTCCTATCTCCTTTCTCTTCTCTCTAATACCAAACTAAGCACGAGACCACCCTCCTCTCTCTCTCTCCCTTCCAAGCCCTGGTCTGATTATCTCAAAAAAAGCCTCCAACTTCTCTGCACCTTTTAATCGCAAGTTGCTCTTGTTCAAATCAACCAATAGAACCCTAGCTATCAGATCAGCTCTAACTTATCTCGACTCAAAGCAATCTTCTTCTTTAACAGTAACTCTGTCTTTTTTTAATTGTTCAATGGGACTTTGTTTAGCAATCCTTGGGGTAGGTTTTTGGAGCTGAAATTTTGGAACAAATTATGGAAAGAGAATGAGGATTTGGCCTGAATTTTGGTATTTTAGTGCAACTTTTTGGCCCATTTGAAGAAAATGAACTGAAATTTTGTTTGCAATACAAGCATGAAGTTTGGAATTTTTTATACGAAAATGTCTCACGAATTTAGGCTGCATTTTGAGAATTTCAGTCCAAATTTTCTTCAAACTTCCACAATTTTTTTTTTTTTCAGAAATTTTCCTCCATTTTTTGACACACTTCAGTTGAGTTCACCAAAATTTGTAGAATTAAATTGCATATTTTGACTGAAACTTCTTAGAATCTTGTATGTTTTTTTCCATCAATCTCAATTTGGAATATAAGGTCATTACGCGAGTTTCAGTTTTTGCAAGGGATTGAAACTTATTATAGCTGAAATTTGAAATTGAGAAGCAAAAATACAAAAGTTTAGACAATGAAAACAGCTGTACTGCTGGTCTCGTCTGATACGTTTGATGGCTTTTTTCCATCAATTCACCAATTTTCTTCCTTGAAAATGTTTGGATTAAATTTTGTTGTCTCATAGTATACTTTCTCTCTATAAAAGTTTCTGGTGGCTACTCATTGCAATTACCCCATTGATGTTAGTTCTAATCTTGAAGGAACATTGAAGGACTTTGGAGAAATTGTGAAACTCGTCCCACTTCAAATGATCTACTTGAGGAATCAATCAGCAGCATCTCAAGAACATCCTACGATCAAGCCCGAACCAATGATCACTCAAGATCACAAGAAGATCAAGGGAGAGACGATGGGAGGTTAATAAGTTGTTGAGATTAATAATACATAGTCAAAGGGATTTAGAGGGTTGAAAAATAAAAAATATAAAGACGTTATGTTATTAGAAATTGTTTAAATCTTTTGATCTCCTAAAAAATAAACACAAAAATAAAAAGTACGAAGATATTTACCCTACTTTCTACCTCTCAATCTCTCCCAGTCAGTCTTATGTATCTCTTTCCCCTTCTCTCTCTTCCCTTAAATATAGTAAGCATATTTCTCTCTCTCTTGAATAGTATTCTTTTTTATTGAAATAGGTATATACTCTTACCTCACACGTACCTTTCTCTCCTGTAAATCTATCTCCTTGGCTTTCTCTCTCTCTCCCATTGTACTCTCTCTCTCTCAATTTTTTTCGTAACTAACTAAATCTTGTAGATTATTTTCTTAACTCATACTTTATATCACTACTCGTTAAAGTCTCTTTTCATGAATCTAATCATCTATCCTAAAATATGTATATCCTAAAATTAGTGCATGGATGTGTACTCTCTCTCTTTTCTAAAATTAATATGTGGATGCATTCTCTCTCTGCCCCACCTACTCTCTCTTTTAACATTTTTAATAACTAACTAAATCTACAAGATAATTTTCTTAACCCATAATTTGTATCACCCCTTCCTTAAAATATCGTGTCATGAATCTAGCAATCTCTACCCTAAAATATGCATATGCTAAAATTAATGTGTGGATGTGCACTCTCTCTCTTCCCTAAAATTAGTACATATATACCTTATCTCTCTCTTCCTTCAAATATGAGTATGTCTTCTACCATCTCTATAGAATTAGGGTTTTTCTTATTTTTGTAACATGTGTCTACCCCTTAACTATGCACCAAATACGTGAGATTGGAAGAGAAGAAAAGAGCTTGCAAAATTGTATTTAGTATTTTAATAGTATTTATTTATAGAATGAATTTACATGAAATCTTACATTAATGACCAATAGCATTGTATTTAGTATTCTAATTTTATTTATTATATGATAGATTTACATGAAATTTTGCATATGTATACGTTAGGCATACCTAAAAAACATGAAAATAATTCAAAAATAAATTAACTAAAATATTCCTGAATGTTTGGGAGGTATTATGGTAAATTTCTTTTTTGTAAAATATTTCTTACCTTTTTATTTTTTCTTTTTATTTTTTATTTTTCGTATTGAAAGATTTAGACTCCTAAAATCTAAAGATAATCTAATTTATAAAAATTAAATATATAATAACGATAGCTATACTCTTCCTATATTTATCTTTTAAGATGCCAACAGTGAACAAAAGAGGGACAAGGACAAGTATAGAACTAAAGAAGTTACAGATAGATAAAGCTAGCTCTAAACCAGGTAGGGGCCAATTTTCCCCCATCGAACTACCCAAAAAAACAAAAACAAAACTTAAATATTGTAATCCCCTATTGACAATAGGCAAGGATTCGAGACTGGTCTGGCCCGGCTCGGCCACCCTCGTTCGTATAGGGGCCACTCTAGGACCTGATCCGATATGAACCAACCCAATCCTGATTAGGCTAGGACCGGCCTATTCGAGCCAATCATGCTAGGTCAAGCTTGATAAAAGAAACTAGATCAAGAAAGAATTAAAGGGAAATAACACCGACAAATCGAACTGGCTTGGCCGGCCCTTTGTTAGGATGTGATGCAAATATCACACCCTAGGCCCTATGGTATTCTCCCTCTTGTTAAAGGGTATTTTTGTCACTAAAAATAGACTTTTTTAGTGGAGGCTCTTAAAAGTGTTTTAATAGAGAGAGAAACATGGGTGAGTGAGGGAGCTATTGTAAAGACAAAATGAAACTTGTATAGAGAGAAGCTTGGGGTTGGAAATTTGGGGTTTTGCAACAAAACCTTAGCACCATCATTTGGGGCTCATCTTGGGTCTTTTTTGTCGGCGTTTCTTTGCCGCATCGATGAATCGAAGAAAGCAGTCAATTGTAGATGGTTTTATGGTAGGAAGTTCTTTTATTTGAGCTTTCCTTGAGATTGTACGAGGTAACTTTACATAACTCAAATCTTGTAAGTTTTCCTCTTAATAGTGAATACATCTTTGTCGTCTTGCCCATAGACGTAGCTCATCTTGGGTGAACCATGTAAGTGTGTTTATCCCTCTCTATTTTTATTTTTATTGTTCTTTAATGATTTCCCATATTACTTGCTTTCTTGTTTATTTATTTTTTCCAATTATATTGTACTTGTAATTACATCTTGGGTATGTTATTTGAGTGTTGAAATCATTGTGGCGGAGTGCTCACCACATCTAGTAGGATTTGAAATATCTCGTTTTGTTCAAAAAGGGTAATTGGGTTATCCCTACAATAAGTGGTATCAAAGCTCAAGGAATTAGTGTAGTATTTTTTTGGCAAAATAATATCTCACAAGTTTGAGGTGGAGAATTTTAATGGGAAAGATAATTTCGAAATTTGGAAATTTGGAAATTAAAAATGCAAGATTTATTTGTACATTAAGGGTAACACAAAGCATTATTTGGAAAAGATAAAAGACCGGTAAATATGACCGATGATGATTGGGACGAACTCAATATAAAGGCATGGGCCACTATTCACTTGTGTTTAGCAAATGAAGTTTTATTTAATATTATTGGTGAAAAGACAGCAAAAGATTTGTATGAAAAATTAAAAACTTTGTATCAAACAAAATCTCTCACAAACCAAATTTTCTTGAAAAAAAAATTGTATTCCTTGATAATGAAAGAAGGTGCACATGTGTCGGAATACTTGAATGAGTTTAATAATATTATTTGTCAACTTGAGAGTATCGGTGCAAGAATGGATGATAAAGATAAAGCAGTCACCTTGCTTTGTTCATTGCCAGAATCTTATGATAATCTTGTTACTACATTGCGTAGTAGTAAAGAAGATTCTATTAATTTGGGCTCAGTGTGTAATGCCTTTCTTGCTGATGAACATCGAAAGAATGCATCTTTGGGAAGTTCGGTAGAATTGAAGATGGAAGCTCTTGTGGCAAGAGGTCCATCGAATGAACGAGGTGGTTCACCGACGAATCATTCAAGAAGTAGTTCAAGATTTGATCAAAATCTAGAGGGCCCCATAATAAGAATGTGTGTTGACATTGTGGGAAGCCCGATCATGTAAGGAAGAATTGTTTTAAAAGAAATGAGATGAATTCTTCCAAAGCTCTTAATACGGGAGGTGAAAAACTAAGTGAATCCAAGAATGAAGCAAATCAAGTTGAAGAGTCTACATTTGGGTTCATCGAAGATGAAGTATTGATAGTGACATATAATTCAATATTCTATCAAAATTGGATACTTGATAGTAGATTCAACCATCACATGTACCCACATAGATCATGGTTTGATTCACATGAGTCATATGAAGGAGGATCGGTATCCATGGATAAAAATTCCACTAGCAAGGTAGTTTGAATGGGTTCAGTTTGCCTAAGGATGTTTGATGGGACTATTCGAGTAATTAAGGATGTTAGGTATGTACCAGAACTAAAAAATAGAATCTTCTCTAGATTTGGAATGTCACAAGTTTACTGGTCACGGTTGAGTAATCAAAATATCCAAAGGGCTTTAATTGTGATGAAATGAGTCTTAGTTGGGAGCTTATATAAGTTATTGGGAAGCACAATAATAAATGATTAAGTGAATTCCGTAGTAGAAGGTGAGGATGTTCCATTTCGCCTATGACATAGAAGATTAGAGTATATGAGTGATGCGGGTATGGAGGTCTTAATGAAGATGAATTTTATTCCTACACTTAAAATTGATGGATCTGAATTTTATGAACATTGTGTCTCTGGGAAATAAACATAGACAACGTTTCAAGGTCAGGAAGCATACAAGTGTAAACTTGATTACATTCACTCGGATGTATGGGGTCATTCACCAACTACATCTTATGGCAATGCATTATATTTTGTTTCATTTGTTGATGACTTCTCAAGAAAAGTATGGATCAAAACTCTCAAGTCCAAAAGTGATGTGTTTTGTGTTTTAAGAATTTTAAAGCCGAAGTTGAAAAATCTACCGAAGTTGAAAAATCTACGAGGCATCACATCAAAGTTCTTAGGACCGATAATGGTGGAGAGTTTGCATAAAAGGAGTTTGAAAATTTTTGCAAAGCCAAGGGAATACTAGGCATTACACAAATGCATATAATCCTCAACAAAATGATGTGGCCGAGAGGATGAATCCCACTTTGATGGAGCGTGCGAGGTGCATATTAAGCAATGCCAGTTTAGCACAAGAATTATGGGGGGAAGCCGTATCAATGGCTTGTTATCTTATCAACCGATCACCTTTGGTAGCATTGGGAAGCAAAACTCCTAATGAGGTATGGTATGAAACTCCTTGTGGTTACTCTGATTTAAAATTTTGTGGTTGTAATGCTTATGCATTTATTCCAAGTTGCCAAAATAACAAGTTGGATCCAAGGTCAAAGAAGTGCATCTTTGTAAGTTATAGCAAGGGTGCGAAGGGATATTAGTTATGGGATCCAAGTACCCGAAAATATTCACTAGTCAGAATGTGCATTTTGATGAATCCAAAGTATTGACAAAAGGGATGATGATGAAGGACAATAGTCAAGAAGTGCAACAAGAGAGCCAAGAATTTGAGAGTAAAATACGTCCACTAAATGTAACTATGTCTTATGAAAATATACCCATTGATCATAGTGAAGAGCATGAAGAACTAAGAAGTCAAGATGAAGAACCACATGACCATCATGATGAAGTTGTGCCTTTGACACATTGTCGCTCTACTAGAGAAACGCATGCACCCAACTGAAACAAAGATTACATGGATCCAAAAACTTTACATACTTTGATAGCTGAAAATGAAGAGCCAACATCATTCCGTGAAAGCCATTAATATCAATGGTACCGAGCATTAGAAAAGAGCTATGGAAGAAGAGATATTTACCTTTCAAATAAACAATACTTGAGATTGGGTGGAGCTACAAAAAGGTAGAAAGGTTGTTGGTTGTAAATGGGTGTTCAAGATAAAGAATGGGCCCAATGGAAACCTTGAAAGCTATAAGGCAAGATTGGTCGCAAAATTTTTTCACAAACACAAGGCATTGACTTTGATGAAATTTTTGCACCGATAGTCTAGTTGGTCTCAATTCGTTTGGTGCTTGGTTTAATTGCTATGCATGATTTATAGCTTGAGAAAATGGATGTGAAGACGACATTTTTGCATGGGAAACTTGAAGAGGAAATGTACATACAATAACCAGAAGGCTTCATAGAAGAGGGCAAAGAAGGATTTATGAGCAAATTGAAGAAGTCTTTGTATAGGCGCAAACAAACATCAATACAATGGTATAAAACATTTGATATGTTCATGCTGAGCCTTAGGTACACAAGAAGTAATTAGGACCGTTGCATCTATTTAAAGTTCTTTAATGATGGTACATACTTGATTTTAGTTTTACATGTGGATGACACGCTTTTGGTGTGCAAAGATAAGGTTAAAATTGATAAGCTCAAGACTTCTTTGAGCAAAAGATTTAAGATGAAAGATTACGGGCAGGCAAGGCAAATCCTTGGTATTGAAATTGATATGGATATACAAAATGAAATTTTATCACTATCTCAAAAGGGTTACAGAGAAAGGATGCTTGAAAATTTTAGCATGAAAGATGCAAAGCAGGTGAAGAGACCCCTAGCGTCTCACTTCAAATTGTCTTCAAGGCAGAGTTCGAAGACGAAAGAATAAAGAAGAAGCATAGCTAAGGTTCCTTATGAAAATACGATTGGAAGTTTAATGTTTGTCATGGTATGTATAAGACCAGATATCACGTATGCGGTTGGTGTTCTAAGTCGGTTTATAGCAAACTCCAAAAAGGTTCATTGGGAAGCAACAAAAAGGGCTGTTGTGGTACTTAAGAGGCACAACTAGTTATGCAATCACATTGGCAAGGGCTCAACCCAAATGCAAGGTTTTGTGGATACAAATTTTGTTAGTGATCTTGATAGAGGTAAGTTGACTACCGCATTTGTTTTTCGATTTGCAAATGGACTGGTAAGTTGGATGTCAAGGCTTCAAGACACAGTAGCATTGTCCACTACCGAAGCCAAGTATATGGCAGCAACGGAGGCATCAAAAAAAGTCGTGTAGCTTCAAGGGTTGATAGGTGAGATAGGTGTTATGTGTAAGCCTATGAAACTATTTTGTGTTAATATGAGTGCTATCTATTTGGCCAAGAACTCGGTTCACCGTAAGAGGTCAAGGCATATATTGTTTCAATATCACTATATACAGCAAGTTATTGAAGATGGAAGAGTTCAATTGGTCAATATCAAGATCGAAGACAACTTTGCAGATATGCTTACGAAGTCCATCCAAGTAGAGAAGTTAGAATGGAGTCTAACTTCTCTAAGTCTCAAGAAAGGAAAAAAGTGATAGTTTGGCAATACAAGGATGTGATTTTGCATTAAGGTGGAGATTGTTAGGATGTGATGTAAAGATCACAACCTATGGCCCTATGGTATTCTCCCCCTTGTTAAAGGGTATTTTTGTCACTAAAATATACCTTTTTAATGGGGGCTTTTAAAAGGGTTTTGATAGAGAGAGAAACGTGTGGGTGAGTGAGGGAGTTATTGTAAAGAGAAAATGGAACTTGTAGAGAGAGAAGCTTGGGGTTGGAAATTGGGGGTTTTCCAGCAAAGCCTTAGCACCACCATTTGGGGCTCATCTCGGGTTGTTTTTGTCGACATTTCTTTGCAGCATCTGTGAATCGAAGAAAGAAGTCGATTGTAAGTGGTTTTGTGGTAGGAAGTTCTTTTATTTGCGCTTTCCTTGAGATTGTTCGAGGTAATTCTACATAACCCTAATCTTGTAAGTTTTCCTCTTGATAGTGAATACATCTTTGCAGTCTTACCCATGGACATAGCCCATCTTGAGTGAACCACATAAATGTGTGTGTCCCTTTCTATTTTCATTTGTGTTGTTCTTTGATGATTTCTCATATTACTTGTTTTCTTGTTTATTCACTTTTCCTAATTATATTGCACTTGTAATTGCATCTTGGGCATGTTATTTGAGTGTTGAAATCATTGTGGTGGAGTGCTCACAACATCTAGTGGGAATTGAAATATCCCGATTTGCTCAAGGGGGTAATTGGGTGCCCTCAACCCACATTTTATAGCCTAGGCCTTAGGTTTTTTAAAAGCCGGGCGACCCATTTCATAACCCAAGCCCTAATTTTCCAAGGGAATGTTGTGCCAAAAGATCACCCCAAAACCCTTGAGCGCCACTTTTCCCTGTCCTATTCCTTCATATCCAATCTCAAAACAGGCCCCAACAATACAAATTCATCAAAACTCATCTTTCCTGTTTACCCAACACTCTCTCTCTCTTCCTCTTCTCTGCAATGACTCCATAAATACATCAAAATCCACCTAAAATCCCAGTTCAAATTAGAAGATCTTCTCCATTTTTTGAGAAGAAAGCTCCAATACCACCCCAAATTCACCCATTTGAACCTCCATGTCTTTAACTAGGCCTCAAACCATGAATAGTTCAATCATGACCAGTCAACTTATGAATGCATTGCGAAATCCCTAGCGATCAATTCTTGATTCTCAGAGCTTCAAACTATTATGGATTTCATGGTCTCTAACCCTTTTCCTTGTTCAGAAGGTATTTTTCCATGCCCTATGCCCTAAAATCGAACCCCTAATCAGTTTTTGCATCAATTCTTACTTGAAATTTGGTCGAATCAATGATGCTTGAATGACTTTAGATAAGATGAAGAGAGTCATTGATGGAAGGCCATCAATTCTTTCCTATAATGTTCTGCTTAACGGTTTGGTGAAATCGAATAGGCACAATGATGCCCTTGAATTCTATGCCAAGATGAAGAGCGAGAAAGCAAAACCAGATTTTTATACTTTTAACATATTGATCAGTAGTTATTGTAGGAATCTGCGAACTGGGTCAGCTTTGGAGTTGTTTAGAGAGATGAGAGAGAGTGGGTGCAGCCCAAATGTGGTTAGTTTCAACACTTTAATTAGTGCATTTTGTAGAGGGGAAAATCAGAGAGGGAATTGGGGTTGCCTATGAAATGCTCGATTTGGGTTTCGAGCTTTCGATATCTTCATTTCATGTCCTCTTCAATGGGTTATGCAGAGACTGGTAAGTGATGGTGGTAATATGCTTATTGATGTATTGAGAAAATGAGCCAAGTAGGTATTCAGAATCTCTTTGGATTTCTGATTTCATTCCTCCACCACCCACCTTTCGAAGTTTCAGACGATCTAGGTCCTAAACAATATTTTGTCAGGCTAATGCTTATTGATTTTCTTTTAACACCACTTTGACTCAAAGGAAGGAAGAGAAGAGGTTTAGAGATAAAAGACTTTGGAGAGTATAAGGAGAGAACTTCTTTATTTTATCTCATCGCCCCAGGGTTCCTTTCGGATTTTCACCCCGGTGACATTTCTTCCAACGCTAGGGAGTCCTTTCATATTTTTAGCCCTGCGGATGAGATTTTTTATTTATTTTCTCATCGCCCCAGGGTTCCTTTCAGATTTTCAGCCCCATGACATTTTTTTCAACGCTTGGGAGTCCTTTCAGATTTTAGCCCAGCAGATGATATTTTCTTTTCTTTCTTTTTTTCTTCTCTTTTTTTCTTTTTTAGAAGAAGAAGAAGAAGAAGAAGAAAATAATGACAAAAGAAGAGGAGGGGAAAGAAGAGTCAAAGATGCCTCTTTTTTTCTTTTTAGCAATTTGCCTTAAGATTGCGTATAGTCGATCATCTTTCCCTCCTCCAAGTGGCAAAGAGGTTCTAATATCGGTCTTCCTCTGATTTCCCTTGACCCGAGTTAGCATCCAAAATCTTTTTAACAATGGTTGTTGAATCTCCGTTGAACTTTTTCATTAAACTGTTCCACTTAAACCTTGATTTTGGGGTTAAAAATCATTCGCAGTTTCCTAATCTCTCAGTCTTCTGTATGGATGGATAGGCTCATCAAGGTTTTACTGTTAATGGAGTACTTTATGTTACACATTAGGCGTTAATGCTTTCTGGAGTGTGAGGCATGAATGCCTCATTTGGTTTATTTGCAAGGGGTGAGTGATCACCCAATTCCTTTTCGGTAATATTTTTCATTGCAAATTTCAAATTATTTTTTAGAGGTTAACTCCGTGGTAGGCTCCTTCTCAGTGCTCGAGTTTAGGTGAGACTCTCACACCAGAGGAGTGGTTGAGTTGGTACTAGATGACCTCACAACATGTTGGGAGTCAACAAAAGAAGGGTTCAATCTCATTAGTTGCCCTCATTGTGTTAAACAGCCTTATGACATGTTGGGAATCAACAAACAAGGGTTCAATCTCATTAGTTGTCCCAGTTGTATTCTCTTCATGAGATGATTTTTCCCCTATTGAATATTTTGATGGGGTTGCCCCTACATGGCTTTCTGTTCCGTGGGAACTTGTTATTCATGGGATGCATTCTCTTGACATGGTGGTGCTCCGGTTTTTAGAGTTGTCTTCATGTCATTAATGACTTTTAGAGAGCCTGCTTCTTAAGGAGGTAACACAGTCGGATTTGCAATATCCAATTCTTGATCCCAGATTGATGGATCATTCAAGAAATCTTGTGAAGGTGGCCCAAATGGACCCCTTAGAATTGCCAAAGGTTCGAGCTCTATCAACTCTAGTGAAGATGACAAACATTGGTGAATAGTTAAATCTGAGTTCTTTACGTTTCCATCATCTATACCTAGATTCACCTCGAGAGGTGACTTGGTTAAATCTTCTGAGCTTGGCTCCTCATCCCATATAGGTGGGTTGGCCAAGAAGTCTAGTGAAGGGAGACGTCAAAGCGTTGGCCCCTCATTTGGAAGATGACCCCCTCTCAGTAGCTCTGACCATGTCAATCTCTAGAGTATCATCTTCGTCATACTGGTCCCACTTAGGAGGGTCATCAGAGTTCGTGGACGAGGAGTTTCCTCTAAAAAGACTCAAAAGATCTTCTTCAGCCTCTTGGAGGTGATGATCGCCAGCGAATATGAATTTACTAGAATCATCCTCTTCGTCTTCGTTCTCAATCATATGAATGATAACATCCTCCTTTGAGTTACTCGGAGATTCTGTTTCTTCAGTCATTGTGGCCGTATTTTTGGGGAGAGGTGTGAAGATACCCATCTTTTGATTAGATTCCTCAACAGGTTCATTTATAGGTCCGACGGTGATGTTGCCCCTATTGCTCAACTTTTGAATCACCCTCTTCAAATAGAAAAAGTTTTGCGTATCATGAGCATGGTTTCTATGCCACTTGCACCATATGTTCTTATCATTAACCTCAAATGCTGGTTCAGATGGTGGCGGGAGTTGAACCATGTTTTTCTTCAAGACTAACTCCAGCACTTTTTCTAACGGGTCTTTGAGAGGAGTGAAGTTGTCCTCTCGTCATCGATTGTTATTTTGAGCGTTAGCTCTAGGCTAACCCCTTCGATTTTGATTCCTATTGTTATGCTGGGTGGATGAACCTTGAGCCGGTCCGTTAATTACAACCTCATTAACCTGACCGGAAACATTCCCCTTACATTTGCTCTTGCTCTTATTCTGGGGAGTCGTGATGAGTTTGTTATCAGACCTAATGCTGAGGGGTGTCCCTCTCACCCTTTCATGTCATGCCACCCGGTCAATCATAGAGTCGAAAGACTGGGGGATAAGGCCTTAGCTGAAGAATGTTATGTATTCAGGAGCGAGATTTTCTAAGGCCATGGAGATTTTAGCTGGGTCTGTAAGTGGACATTCGATGACCCGCATCTCCGCCTCGTGGAATCGACCAATGAAATCGTCAAAGGATTCTCCTGGGTTTTGTTTTGTGGCACTGAGCTCACCCATGGAGAGAGATCTTGGTGTCAACTCACGATAATGAGAGATGAACTGGTTGAACATTTCGTCTAGAGTTATGTGTGGTTGAGCGATCATTATTCTCTGATGCCAGTTTAAAGCCTCGCCGGTCAAAGTTTGTGAAAACAGGGCCTGCAACTGGTTAGGTCTGTCTCACAAGGCTCGAACGGAGAGGAGGTCTGCGTTGAAGTGCATATCTGGATCGCTCTTCCCGTTGAACTTATTTCTAAATTCTGGGATGACAAATCCCAGGGGAAGATTTTCCATGCCTCCAAGGGGCTCTTGAACATAGGCCTTTGGGGGTAGGACTTCATGCATACCCATCATTACAAGCATATCTTGTATCGCTTTTAAGGTGCCTTCTTGTTGGGTATTCAACATGAGAGTAGGCCCACCTGTCGGTGGGGTCCCAAGCATAGACTGATGAGTCGAGACTTGGGGTAGATGTTGGCTTGCTTGGGCCTAAGATTGATGAGCTGTGGTCATCGGGGCGATTTGATACATTTGTGCTTGAGGGGCATATTAAGCCATAGGCATCACCACCAGTTGTGGAAACTGCACGATTTGTTAGACCGGGTGTACCAGAGGGACCGATTGAAGAATTTGCTGACTCAGTTGTACTAGGGGTTGACCTATATTGTTAGGTTGGTTTAGGATTGACCCGTGAACTGGGGCCTGGACAGTGTAACCTAGATCAACTAGACTCTTAAGGGCAGCCTGGACGTCCATCTCACCTAAGGGTCGGTCTAGATTGGCACCTCTGCTGCGCACCGTATTCAGGACATCGTGGGTTGTACTATGGTGACTCAAGGTTGGGTTAGATCTCCTAGACCTAGATGGGTCTTGATTTTAAGACCGTTGGGTAAGGTAACACAGCTCCTACTATGGTTACATAAGTTTCCTTGTAGGACAATGGCTGGTCGGAACCCCTGGCTGTTCAATGTTTTTCGTGCAAAGCCAAATTTTCGGACCATACAGAGCTCAGGGTTAGGAGTGGATCCTTGGGACTCAGCTTCTAATTGAAGACCTAGACGATGGATAATGGATTGGCCCGAGTTCTAGCCGTAATCCCAAGGGATTGCATCATACTGGTCCCTAGGTTTGGGAAGGTTCGGTTTAGAGTCAGCCATGGAGCGGTCATTATAATCACCTTGGGTGACTGACATGATGATCGCCCTTGGCAAGGTTCTCGAATCAGACTTAGGTAAGATATAGACTTGACGACCTAGGGTAGACATAACCTGACTCTAGGGGTAAACCTTAAGTAAGACCTAGGCTAGGACTAGACTAAAACCTAGACTCAGTGGGTTTTGGTTAGACCCTAAGCTAGGGTGAACTAATATATCCCTTGAGCTAACGCTAAACTTAAGACCTAACTAGAACCTAAACAATGATCTAGATAAGGTAAGTTTGACTCTTGGCTAGGGCCAAGTGTGGGTCTAAGTTCGGACCTGCGAGTAAACTTGGTCTGGACTTGGACTGAGCTGGGTGCAAGCCTAGGCTTGGACCTAGAGGGTTGTGATAATCAGACCGAGTGTGGACCCAAACTGAATCGGAGTTGGTTTAGGCACGAGCCCTTGGCTCGGACCAAAAAGGACCCTTTGGTTGGACCTGGTTAGATTATGGGCCAGGCTAGGTATAGGCCTGAACTTGGACTTAGAGAGTTTTAATGATCAAGCCATGTATGAGCGTGGACTGTATCAAAGATGAACTAGGAACGAGCCTTCGGCTTGGACCAAGAGGGGCCTAAGTTCGGACCAAAGCGAAACCTAGTTTGGACCAGGGCTAGGCTGGGTACAAGTTTGAACCTAGATCCAGAGGGTTCATCTCGGACCAAAAGTAGATCCCTTCTAACTGTGTTTCTGCTTTTGAACTATTGCAGTTATGTTGGAATAATGAATTCATGCATGGTATTCTAAGGAGATTACAATGGTAATTAAGAAATTGGTGGTCATATGAATAACAATGATGAACAAAATTTGTAGTGGGATGCAATGTTAAGATCAAAATTTGCGGCTTTAAGGAATTGATTTTGAAGATTTGGAAGCGAATGAGACTCTAATATGGCCATAGATTTCAGCCTCCCGGTCCATTCCTGGAGGTAAAATTATTTGTTTTCTTGGATCTGCAATAGAAGCCAACAAAGTAGTCTCACAGCGTTTTTGGAATTATAGAGATGTAGATTGTGTTGTTGATAAATGGATTCCTGCTTTAGAGGCGTCTATGATCAAACCAAGATATGCTTGGCTTGGTGTATCTGGTATTCCAATCATTGCTTGGTCTTCTACTGTTTTTAAAGATGTGGTCAATCTTTGTGGTCGTCTTATTAAGATTGATTGGAGTCTGACAAACTATCATTCCTTGGTCTTTTTGGTGGAAATGCGAGGATTTGAATATCCCAAGGAAGGTATCCTTAAGCTTGGAGATTTCGATTTTAAATTATTTTTTAAAGAGATCAGTGTGTAGAATGGAAAAGTTGGGGTACCACCTCATATGGCGACCCAGCTTCCTAGGCAAGGGAATATTAATGTTTATCAGAAAGTACGAAATGATGAGTTCAATGGACGAAATTGTATATCCGATTTGCAAGGTCAGGGACAACCATGTGGAGGATGGAAAGGTAGTCAATCCTCTCTTGTTGTTTCTAAGAAACTGCCTTTTTTCAAGAAGCAAGTATTGCTGCCGCAGAATAAGAAGTTTGAGGTGGCGTCCGTAGGAAATATGGATACTTCTATTCACGATAAGGGGAAAAAGTCGGTCTATATTTTGGATGGTAGCAAACATTTTTTAGATGCTAGTGAGGATTCTCAATTTGTTTAGGGCTATGATAATATTGCAAAAATTAAGATAAGGGGACATGATTCTTTGAATGAAGAGAAGATTGAGGAGCTCATACATGTGGAAGGAAATAGGGAGCCTTGGAAAGGTCATTGCTCAGGGACCAAAGATGTGGAACCTTTACGCAGAAGTGCTAATTTTGTGTTGAAGAAGGAGCCGCCTGCCTTTAATGATGTGATTGCAGATATTATCTGCGAATATACTACCCCAGTAAAGACAGTTTTAGAAAAGGAAGGCGGTGAATTGTTGCAACCCATCTGTTGGAGTAAGGAAAAGGTCATTCTTACTTTGGCTAATCTTCTGTTTCAAGCAGATAAGATCTTTTCCTCTTTGGGGTTTGATATGGCGGAAAAATGGTTGCCTTTTAGGAAGGCTGCACATAAAAAGGTGGTCCCGGTCCAGCCAAGGGCTCCACCTGAAGAACAAGGGCTACCAATTGTTGTAACGGATGACATTGGGGAAAATCATCAAGTTAGACTTCCACAATCTGAGTCGGGTACATTATCTTTTGATGAGCAATTTGACGCCTGGTTTGGAGAGGAAATTGCATTTGTGCGACCTTTGAATGTGGTGCAACCAGAGGAGGTTGAACAAGGGGCATTAGAGGGTTATGCTGCCAATGTTTTAGAATTCCCTCCTCATATGGAGGCAGGAGGTGAGGGGAATATACGAGAAGATGTTAATGTGTTGAATAATGTTGATATTGGTGTTGATGGTCAGGTGTGTGTTAATGGAGGAGGTAAGCGGGTGGCTAAAACTTTTGCTGATGATGTTATTGGTAATGGGAAGGACAATGAAGTGAAATTATCAGATTCAAATAAGGACTATATGACGATGTTCTTAGTTATGGGAGTTGATTTCCGTTTGGCCACACATGAGGTTCTGGAAGAGATGAGAGAAAAGTTGAAGAAGGAGTGTTAGATGATCCAGAGTCTCAGCAAAGTCTGGTTTCAGTGGGTAGGGATGTTTCTATGGATACGTAGGCTGGGCAGACGAAAGGAAAGATCCCATTGTAGGCTACTACGCACTCTACCAGAATTACTGCAAAATCAAAACCAAGAATTCATGATGAGGGGTGGTTGTTCGTGAACCGTCTATGTTTTTTCTCTTAAGTGATAGTGAAAGTGCTGATTCTTCCGATGGTCCACCCATCACCAGGATTGGGCAAAATTCTGGTGCTAAAGAAGATAATTAGCTGGAACATACAGGGCTAGGGAGTGAGCGCAAAAAGATGGAGATGTCGTTGTTGGTGAGAAAGGACAAACTTGATATCTTAATTCTTCAAGAAACCAAGCTCCCAAGTCCAAATCTCAGGTATGTGCATTCTGTGTTGGGGTGGAGTGCCTCGAGTTTTGATGGGGTAGATGTTGTAGGATCCTCGGGGGCGCTATGGCTTATTTGGGATACTTCTGAATTTAAAATTTTGGATATTATTAAGGGAGAATTTTTTGTGGGTGCTATTTTGGAAGGCCCTTTTGGAGATTTTAGATGGTGGTTGTTAATGTCTATGGTCTGAATGATGTCTCTATTAAATCTGGTTTTCTTGATGCTTTGACTAATATTATCTCAAGCTATGATCTTTCTGTTTGGTTTGGGGGGGGGGGGGGGGGGGTATTTCAATTTCATTCGATGGCCAGATGAAATTAGTTCTAATACTCCCCTCGATTCTTATATGCGGTTGTTCAAAAATTTCATTCATCGTAATTTACTGATGGATCTTCCATTGAATGGGATTGTTTTTACTTGGACAAATAATTCGGTGAATAATTTGATCATGAGTAAGTGGGATAGATTCTTGATTAATGGGGCTTGGGAATCTCAATTCCCATTAGCCAGGGTTAATGCTTTGGGTAGATTTTTATCGGACCATACAGCTATTCATATCCAGACTGAAAACTTTATTTTGGGACATAGGCCTTTTAGAATGGATGTGGTATGATTGGAAGATCATCAAGTACGTGATATTGTTAAAAATTCTTGGATAAGTAATGTTGTTATGGGCTGGGCTGGCTTTAGACTGTTTAAGAAGTTGATTATTGTCAAGCATAAGCTACTTCAGTGGAAAAAAGAAAAGAATTTTTGTATAACAAATAGGATATACGAAACTGCTAATTGTATTCAAAATATATATGATTCTTCTTTGAATAATGGAGTGATTACAAATGTTTTGGCTATGGAGAGGATGAATTTGGTAGTAACGTGCTTAATTTGATGAGAATGGATGAGATATATTGGAAACAAAGATCGATAATCAAGTAGTTGAAAGAGGGGGATCCTAACACTAAATTCTTTCACTCTATTGCCAATGCCAGGTGTAAGCAGAATGATATTTTCAGTATTGAATTTAGTGGTATAGATAATAATGATCATGTAGCATGGGAGAATGAATTTGTTAACCATTTTAAAAAGGCCTTCACTAGTGAGCGTCATTTTCGGGCTCATTATGAGGGAGTCCCTTTGAAAAATACTTTCACCGGTGGAGGTAACTTTTTTGGAAAGGAGGGTGGATATAAATGAATTGAGACATACTGTTTTTGCATTGCCTGGAGATAAAGCTCTTGGGCCGGATGGTTTCCCTATGATTTTCTTTCATACATTATGGGACTTGCTCAAGGATGAAGTTTTGTTGATGGTTAATGAGTTTTACTTGGGGGATCATTGAATAAGGGTATAAATTCAACTTTTATTGCTTTGATCCCTAAGAAATTCTCAATTCAGAGTATTAATGATATCCGACCGATTTGTCTTTTGACTAGCCTCTATAAGATGTTCTCCAAAGTTTTAGCTGAAAGATTAAAAATGGTTCTTCCTAATATTATTTTAGGCACTCAATCGACATTCATCAAGGGTAGAATGATTATGGATGGGGTTTTGATTGCCCAAGAGTGCATTCATGCAAGAACAGAAAATGGGACATCGGGGGTTATTACTAAACTCGACATGGAAAAAGCATATGACCGTATATAATGGGTAGTATTGGATAAAATCCTTATTCGAATGGGTTTTGGTGTTAAAAGGCAGAAGTGGATTTCAGGATGCTTGTCTTCAACACATTTATCAGTTTTGGTTAATGGTTGTCCAAAAGGTTTTTTTCAGGCTTCAAGGGGCATCAGACAAGGAGACCCTTTATCCCCTTTCCTCTTTACTTTGGTGGGTGAAGCATTCAGTTTGATGATTAAAAAGGTGGTGGACAGTCATATATTTTTCTAGCTTCCAAGTTAGCCGTAGCGGTCCATCAATGTCTCATCTACAATATGCGAATGATACGCTGGTTTTTTGTGAGGAAAACACTCAACAAGTGTTGAGTATTCAGAGATTCTTGAGATGTTGTGAGTTTGCTTTGGGTCTTAAAGTTAATTTCACTGAAACATCTATTATTGGGGTTTGTGATCAAGTTGTAGTGGAAACATTGGCACAATTGCTTCAATGTAAAGTTGAATCATTTCCAATTACATATCTGGGTATGCCTCTTTCAGATTCTAGGTTGCCTAAGGAGGCTTGGGATCCGGTGATTAAGAGAGCTAGTTCTAAACTGGATATTTGGAAATCAAAGCATCTAAAGTTAGGAGGAAGAGTAACTTTGATTTAGTATTCTTTTTCTAACCTCCCTATTTATCAAATGTCAATGCTTCTCATACCTGCAGATATCGTCAAGAAATTGGAAAAGTTGATGAGGGATTTTGTGGGGATCTGATGATGAAACGAAGAGATACTATATTCTTAGTTGGGATATACACCCAAGGTTGAGGGGGGTTTGGGAATTCGAAAATTAAAGCTTGTCAATCAATCTCTAATTGCAAAATGGTGGTGGCGATCGTTGAATAGGGATGGTCATCTTTGAATTGATGTCTTGAAAGCCAAATATGGAGTAGATCCATGTTATAATATGGTTGCAGTATGTCATGTTGGTAGACGGTCAACCATTTGGAGGACAATCGTGTCTATGCGATCTTTTTTCCTTTGCCATTTAAGATGGGCAGTGGGTAAAGGTGATATGACTTTGTTTTGGCACTCAAAATGGCATCTGACCTCCCATTGAAAGCACATTTCCCTGATATTTATCATAGAAGTTTGCAACAGATGGCTACTGTGCATGAAGTAGATAGTAGCAGTGGGCAGTCCACTGTATGGAATGTTTTTTGCTTATACAATATATTACCTGTTGCTGCCTTCAATCAGTATTTGGAATTGCAAAGTGTCTTGGGGAATTTTTTTATCTCAAGTTTTGGAGAGGATGTTGCCGTATGGGAGTTGGGATCTGATGGTGCCTTCTCAGTAAGGTCAGGGTATGATATTTTGTTCCATGATCGTGTAAGATGGAATCAGCCTTTTGTAAAAGATATATGGAGTTAGAAAATCCCTCATAAAATGCAGGTTTTTGTTTGGATTTTGGTGCAAAGTAATGCTTAACAGGGGACAATTTGTGAAAACGAAGTAAGATCATGGTTAATGTTTGCTTTTTTTGTTAAAAATGATGAGGAAACGCATGATCACTTGTTTTTACTTTGTCCGGTTACTTCTGCACTTTAGTAGTGGGCTTTGCAAAAAGTTAGGTTTTCTATGAATCCCCCTTCATCTGTTTGGCATATTGTGAATCAATTGAAAATTGTTGGAGTTCCAACGGTTGGAGGAATTCTTTGGAATATTTTTCGTGGTTTATTGTTATGGGAAGTATGGCTTGAAAGAAATAGGAGGACCTTTGAAGGTGTGGCAGTGGATTTGGCAACCTTAAAGAATAAGATCTTACTCAATACATGGAATTGGTTTAGAATTACTAAAGAATAATGGGGGACTTCAAGAATGGATGTAGATGAGAAACTTGATCAACTAATCTCATTAAGATTTAGTAAGGTGAGGCCAAGAAGCAGCTGGCAGCCTCCTTTGAGTGGTTGCTTTAAATTGAATGTTGATGACTCTTCTATCGAAAATCCAGGTAGGGCTGGCGTGGGTGGAGTATGCAGTGACTCAAGTGGGAATTTAGCTTTTTGTTTTACAGGACCGTGTGGTGATGCTACTGCAAACTATGCTGAAATGGCAGCGGTCCTACAAGGTATCAAGCTATGGAAGGAGATGAGCTAGGGGGGACTCCCTATTTGTGGAAGGGGACTCTAAGAAGCAATGGACTGGTGCAACTGCTTAGCTATTACACCTTGGCGTATGAGATATATTTTGTTGCACATTAAAGAATTATCTGCTGGCAGCAACATTACCTTCAACCAGATATATAAAGAGGCTAATACTTTGGCACATGACCTTGCTAAGAAGGGGGCATCCCTTCCCTCGTTAAGGGTTTCCCTTTCTTTGTTCTAATATTGGTTTCTTTTTTGCAATTTTCTATGGTTATGGTTGTAATGACTCCATGATTTAAATAATATTCAACACTCTTGTCAAAAAAAAAAAAAGACAAGTCTATATATTTATATCAATTAATGGACATCGAGTCTCTTTAGAGAAACCTGAGACTCTTCACATGGAATGAGAGCCAGATTTATCTTTGCCGTGTCTATTCTTGTACAATCGAGTATGTTAATATATTATTACTCAATCCTATCTCGATTCGACCCATTTGAAAAACGATCCTTCTGCCTTTGTTTAGCCTTTGAATCTTGATCTAGGGGTCAAAATCCATCTGAAATCTAATCAAGTTAGCTGGAAAACCCAATTTGGCCGGAGATCTACTCGAAAACAAGCACAGAATATCGATCGGAAAATCATCCTTCACGCCAGGTTTGGGGCTCCCGACAAAAGGGCGTCAACCCAAGATTGGTTGATTCACGGGAGAAGCGAACTAGAGCTTTTGGACGTAAACAAATTGACCCAATTGGAGTTTGCTCGCAAGGATGAATTCAACGTCATGATGAGAGAGAGAGACGAATGTGGAGTGAGATGACCTAATTATATCTTATCTCTATTGTAAAAAAAAAAAAAGGAGCATATGTTTCCAAGCCTGAATCCGAAACTTCATTAGCCGAGAGTGATTTGATTTTTTTTCTTTTGTTAAAGCTTCGCCTTTCACTGCCTTTGGAAAGGTAAACCACTTGTGTTGGTATCATTTTGAAGAAAGGGGGAAGCGTCCAAGTGGTTTCGATTTTCATTGAGTAAGTAAATAGTGGTCCTTTTTGGTGTAACGAAGGACATTTTTTTAAAAGGGGACTATTTGTTTAAAGGAAAATCGTCTAAAAACAATCTTTGAAACACCCTAAAAATCCGTCAAATCTGAGTCATTCTGAAAACCGCTTTTGGAACCATCACTAAAAAACCACTATTGAAACCCGTTGTTTCTGAAATCTTTGAAATCCACCTATGAATAATGGCCCATGAAAATGACCGATCTACACCATTTGAAAAACTGCCCTTCTGTGTATTTTTGCCTCTAGATCTTGATTTCAAGGTTCAGATTTGTCTGAAATCTTATCCAATCACTCTGATCTGATATTGTTATTGACCCTATGCAATGCGACCTGAAAATATCCATCACCAAAAAAAAAAAAGAGTAGGTTTTTTTAGTTTATCTTCACATCGTATGTTCTTAGTTGTATGTTTGAGTTTGTTGTTATGTTACTCGATCATGTCTATTCTGATATGCAAGCTGCTAAATCTGTCTTGGATCCAATTCGAGTTCTATTGGCCCTTCCAAGTGCCATTTGGTTTTTCTCGACTGTCTCGACTATTTTTCTGTCTCTAATGAAGATATGAAGGTTTTGTTAATTGTTGAATTCTCATTTGCCGCTATGTTCTTGCCTTCTGTTTCTAAGGCCTTTTGATCTACTGCTTCTCTATGTGCTTGTTGATCAACCAATCTGAGCATGGCTACCACGGCTGCTTGTACTAGTCTCATTATGCACTTGAAGATCCAACTGCTCGTTTTCGCAACTTGGTGTTCAAACTCCAGCTGCTCTCTTTCATAGCATCTTAAGTTTGAGGGGGAGTGTGAAAGGAAGTACATATTGTATATCCAGTTAATATATAAGGTGTATATTGTAATCAGTAAATAGGGGAAGGGTAGAATATTGTATTATGTATTTTATGGTAAGTTCGGGTAGTTTAGGTGTCTATGATTTAGTTTCTATTATTGTCATCTATAATTTGTTTATAAAACACAACTTTGTATATTCATAACAATTAATGGACATTGAGTCTCTTCAGAGAAACGTGAGACTCTTCACAAATTTAACACGAAGGGAGGGAGCCTAATATTAGCTGGCTCGGTTTAGGGACATGGCAAAAGCTCAAGCTCTACAAATCCTCTGCTGATGGTCTGGAAGTTCCCTCTTTGCCCTAACCCTAACTCTCATTGGAGCTAGTTTTCTTCCTTATGAAAAACCCTAGAGATCGATCCAACTTCGTTGAAGCTACTGGTTCTCTTCAGCCATGAAATCACTGGCCAGGTCAAATTCGAAATAATTGTCACAATTAATTTGCTACAAACATAGTGCAAAATTGTCTATGAAATTGCCTAGTTCCAAGAGGCATCCTTTGCCATTATGGTTTTGAGTTTGAGCAGAAGGGAAGTGAGAAGGAACCATGGTCACAAAAGGGAGTTTGGTTTGCATAGTTTGGATCGTTTTAAAAGGATTTGAGGGTGGTCACATTGATGATGGTAGAGAGAAACTCACGCTTGTGTTAATTCAGATGAGGTTTGGGTATTGGGATTGTTGGTTCAATGGTTCGTGCATCCGTTTGGGTGATTGGAAAAGCCCATTAAAGGTTGAGAAAGAGTGGGATTTGGGCGACATCATGGTTGAGTGTCTGGAAATTTGAGAATTTGGGGATAAGCATAAAGATTTCCCATTAAACCTAAGAGAGAGAGATGATCTTGGGGCTGAAGACAATATACACACATTACTTGGGACAATATAAATAGAGAGAAAAGCGATGTCACTGGATCAGAGAGAGAGAGAAGGGGGCAGCCTAGTGGGAGGGAATATGGCTGGTTTGCATATTAGAGAGAGAGAAGGCTAGACAATATATTTTGTAGTTTATTTCATTAGACATAGAGAAAGGATGGGCTCTGGACGAGAGGGGTTAGCTTGGAAGAGAGAAGAGATTAAAAGGGGAAAAATGTGTCATTTCATAGTTTTTTTAGGTCAATAATATGTGGTCAAAAGGATTTATTTGGATTCAAGGGGTTGGAATATATAAAAGATTGGAACCTTATGCATTCATAAAGGTTTTGAAATCTTGGTCTTCTAAGAAATGACTTTAAAAAATAGGGGCTATGGAGAAATTTTCCTATGAAAATATTAAAAATGGATGGTCTAAATAATGTGTTGCAAGATGCACTATTTCTGGACACAATTGTTTTTTTCTTTTTTTCATATTCATACATGTCAATGTCGAATTGATCAATTAGAGGGCTTTTAACATTAAAACAACCTTTTCCAATGGATTTTTGAGGTCTATCTTTAAGTCGACATTTTAAGGTTGCAACCTTGTATAAACTTTTTCCATATATAAATAATTATAACGGTTGTATTATAGTATAATGCAACCATACTTCTAGAAAACCATGTTTGTGGTGTTTGTATGATCCAAAATTTTGCACACACGCTCTCTTCATCTCAATAATCAATAAAAAAAAAAAAATTCAATTTAAACCCTAGATATGGTCAAAATTAGTCCCCTCCAACAACAAATCTAAGCCATTCATTAGGTGAATTTCAAGATCTTAGCCGTTACAAACTCAAAATTATTTTTTTTTCCTTTTTAACATTGTTCATCTAGTGATGCCATCTAAAAAAAATGGAAAAGAAACAATCCTTCTAAGGCCTAGATCTAAGCATCTTATCAAAATGGACAGCCTATATTAATTAGGCTAAAAAAATACTTTATAGGTTCAATTTTCAAATTTTTCTTTTTTATGATTTATCATTAAAATGAAAAGAGTGTATATTTCAAAAGTTGGATCAAACAAATGGCCTTAACATGGTTTTTATTATTGTTGCATTATACTATGGGGAAAGGTTTCTATACTTCCCCTATATCATAAAAGATCTACGCTTCCTCTACCATCTAGCCGTCCAATTTTGATCAAGAGAGCCACTCACCGTTTGATCTTATATCCGACGTCTCAAAATATTTTATTTTTAGTTTTTTATACAAATTGTATGAATATGAAATTTGGTACGAGCCATTGGGGCGCAACTATAAATAATGTTAAAAAATAAATTTTCAATCAAATATAGTGACCAAAATACCCCTTAAAAACTTTCAAGGGTATTTTGATCATTTTACTTTATTGAAAATATTTTCTTTTTTTTTTTCACTAGTACGAGTTTAATAGAGGATTGGACGTACAAAATTTGGTTCCAAAATAGTTTATAAAAAAAAATTAAAAATAACATAGTGTAAATACATGACATTGTGATTAGGGCAATCTCAGCCCTCTATTCAAAATGGACGGTTGGATAAGGGGAAGTATATAAGTTTTATGTTGTAGGATGGAAGTATAGAAAGCTTGCCCTATATTATCATACAACGGCT
>NW_006499973.1:634869-646200 GCF_000471905.2 Amborella trichopoda | reverse complement strand
ATGTTTATTACATGGTGACGATTGTCCGGTATTGTTTCATTTTTCATTTTTTTTTCTACAAATCGGAATGACCTGAAATTTGGAATGTGTGTATATCTTAGTGATGCGCACCTAATAAAAATACAAAAAAAATAATTTATAAAAAAAGAATTGACCAAAATACCCCTTAAAATCATTGTTCATTTTCGTCTATAAGAGTTTTGCAGAATCTTCATATATATATATGGAAAATGACTATGTGTGCCAGTGGGCTCACAAGAAAAAAAGAGCCCAACGGTCTAGAGTGAATCTTGGCCAATCTGACGATCACAGATGTTTGGTAGTGTTTGAATTTTAATTTTTTTTTCTAGAAATCCAAATCACTTGAAATTTTAGATATGTGTTATTCTCATCAAGCCGCATCTAATAAAAATATAAAAAAAATAAGCTACAAAAAAGACCAAAATCTTGACCAAATTCCAGATGAACACACGCTCCTATTTTTATAGTTTTATTAGATTCTCCTATTTTTGATGACCACACGCTCCAAATTTCAGATCATTACGATTTATAGAAAAAAAAAATGAAAATTGAATCACTACTGAACAATCATGACCGTACGATGAATTTTGGACGGTAATGAGTATAGGTGAAATCGCTATTTATTTTCGCCTATAAGCTTTGGGAAGAGTTTTCCTATATATATATATATATATATGGGAAAACTTTTTATGGTCCCCTTATAATATAGAAGTTCTAAGTTCCCCCCACCATCCAGCCCTCCATTTTTTATCAAGAGAGCCACTCACTATTTGATCTTATATCCGATGTCTCAAAGTATTTTATTTTTAGTTTTTTTAATACAATTTTTTTTAATATGAGATTTTGTACATGCCATCTTCTCAATGGGATGCACCTATAAAAAATATTAACAATATTTTTTAGATAAAAAATGACCAAAATACCCCTTAAAAGTTTTATTTTATTTTATTGAAATATTTTTTTTATATTTTTCTTTAGTGCGAGTTTAATATAGGAATGGACGTCAAAATTTTGGTGTCAAAACTGTTTATAAAAAAAAAATAAAATAGTGTAGAGACATGACATTGTGATTGGGACAATGTTAGCCCTCCATTAAAAAATGGACGATTGGATAAGGGGAACATAGAACTTCTATGTTATAAGGGGAACATAGAAAGCTTTCCCTATATATATACGATATTCTGACGGGCTTACCGTAGAGAATACACCCAACAACCTAGATTGAATGTGGGCCAATCTGACGCTCACAGATATTCAATAGTATTTGAATTTTAAATTTTTTCTATAAATTGGATTGACCTGAAATTTTTTTTCCCTGTGTTCATCAAAAATAGGAGAATCTACAAAAAAATATCAAAAAAATATTTTACATGAAACAAATTGACCGAAATACACCCCGAAACCTTTCAAGGGTATTTGGTTAATATTTTTCATTGTAAAATATTTTTTTGATATTTTTCGTAAAAATTTTTTCAGATCAATCCGATTTGTAGAAAAAAAATTAAAATTAAAATACTATTGAATATCTGTGAGTGTTAGATCGGCCCAGATTCAATCTGAGCTGTTGGGCGCATTCTCTACGGTAAGCCCATGGCTGTGCAAGAGTTTTTTCCATATATATATATATATAAACAAGCTTGGGACACAACTTTTATCCTCAATAATAGATAATATTTTATTGTAAAACAATAATATATTTTATTATTATTTATACTAAAAAGTTGCAGTAGAGAACGCGGTCCCCACCTTGTTTTCGGGCATAGACTCGGCGAAGAGGGATACATAGAGAAATGGGTCATATCGAATTACTATTCAGGGGAGAGCCAGGCCACAAGACCCTCTTTTGCTAGAATTGCTGGCAGAACTGGCTCTTGGCACGGTTGAATCCGAAGTCTGTAAGGAAATTTTGAATTCGGGGTCGAAAAGGGGGAGATTTCAAAATTGTTTCATGCCGAAAACAAACAAAAGAGAAAAAGAATTCGGGATGTGAATAATCTAAAAAATAAAAATTTCAAAATACAACTCTTTGTGTATTAGACAAAACTAAGCCTCAAATTGAATGAAGATTCTCGAATATTTGAATGGCTAGATCTAAGTGTCGTAAAATTCAGAATTTTAAATTTTTTATTTGAAAGAGAATCATCTAGTAATATGTAGTTTCTCAAATTTTTAGGCTAAAAAAATTCTTTAAACAAGAATTTTGAGCGAGAGACTGATACACAGTATGCTCCAACAGGAGCATAGTACATGCGCCCCCTATTTACTCCCTGTGGTCACCACACGACACAGATAAGTTTAGAACCATTTTTCCAGAGAGAGAGTGTGTGCATGTGAAGAGAGAGTTTCCGTCCACTGCCATGGCGAGTCATTCCAAACCCTAAATATTTCAGCCATGGCAAATTCCATCAAACACTAGTTTTGAAGTAATGGCTGCAATAGCCACTTGTTTCACTGTAGCACCAAAAGACCGCCATTGCACTCGCTTCTCTTTCTATCTCAAGTCCCCAGTTATCTGTTGTCACCCTCATCTACGTATCCCATTTTGCATGGACAATTCAAAGCTTAAAAAGACTGGGGCTTTGGTTTGCAGAGAGTTGCAGAGGTTGAGGAGTTCGACAACCATTTGTAGAGCTGGACTTGAGAGTGTCCGGCCTGGTAAGAAAGTGGAGAGCGATGGATTGGCATCTGATGTGAGGAACCGAGCAATGAGAGCAATTGATTCTTGTGGAGGAAGAGTCACGATTGGAGATGTAGCGAGCAAGGGTGGACTCAAGCTCGATGAAGCTGAAAGGGCTCTGCAAGCTCTAGCAGCTGATACAGGAGGATTCTTAGAGGTATTTAGACTACAATTGAGGGGCATATTTATCTTTCAGTTGTTAAGTTGTGCATCAATTGAAATAATATCTTAGTGAAACTTGTAGGAAATGTTGACAAAATTGGTGCAAATTATACATTTGAAAAGAGTTTGTTGAAATTACAGAAAAAAGTTGATGCAAAAGCTGTATATGAGAAAACAGTTATAAATTCAGAGAACAATTTAAAACTGGATTATTCAGCATTGATTATTTACCATTGAATATAAACTGTGTGGTATTGATTCTATTGAATAACTTGCTTGTTGAATTGCAAAATGTTGCTTTGAGTATTTTCAATTTATGGATTTAGCCTTTAATTTTGGCTTCCTGGGAATGTTGGGGTGAATTACCTGCTTATTGAATATTTTGCAAAATGTTGCTTTGAGGATTTTCAATTTGTGGATTCAGCCTTTAATTTTGGCTTCCTTGGAATGTTGGGGAAGAATGTCTCTTGGCCTGAACTTTGGGATTGTTTCAACTTAGAATGAGTTCCTAACTTGCCCAAAACCCCGAATATAAAACATTAGAATACTCTCTCATGAAGACGTTTGTACTTTAAATTTAAAGGTTGTATCAATTTATCTCAGTGCTAGATATTAATGGGTTGTAGTATTCATTTCTGATACCTCTTTCTTCAAAGCTTTTCCAGACAATCATGTCTTATGTATGCCATTAACAATTGCCTCCGTCTTTTTTTTTTCCCTTATCAGCAAACAATTGCCGCCACCTTGGTTTGAAACCTTTTAATGGGCTTGGTGGTTGATGGGGAGGTTGGGAAATGTGTATGAAAAATTGGAGCAACTGCTAGGCTCATGTGGAATTGACAAATTAATTAAACTCCATCAAATTAATTAAACTCCATCATATGCATTCTAAATTATTTATATTAATTTGGCAAATTATACATTGAGACCCTTTATCTTTGGTACAAGGTGGTCACAATTAATCTTGACCATTGGATGTGAAATTGGGTGGCTGCATTTATACCATTGATCAAGCTCAAAGTTCGAAACTTTGTGACACACCCATGGTATCAGATTTCACAAGAATGGTTATAAGCAATTGTTGTGACTTCCTTGTTCTGAAGGTAAACGGTCTCATTGTACACAATCCCTATGAAGTTTGATCATATTTATCAGTGTTTTAAAACCCAGACTTGGGGGGCGCCTAGAATCAGTCCACTTGTTTGTGTCCCTTGAAGAGACACAAAAAATCCAAAAAAAATAGAGAAATTTAAGGAAATAAAAAAAATAAAATAAAAAATCATAAAAATAAGAAAACCTATAACTAAAACGAACATTGATGAAATTTTAATTTTATTCTTAAATACTTGATGAGATTTTTGACCATGCAATATTTTGGTATTAAAATCTCACAAATACAAGTTTTTGATTTTTTTTCTTCTATGGAATCTAAGCCTTAAATTTGATAAATAAAACAAAAATAGCCTAATTAAGAATTTCAGGGGGATTGAGCTAGGTTGCAAAAATCTTGGAAGAAGATACAGTTTGGTCAGGCCCTAGTTCCCAAAAAAAAACAGAAAAAAAAAGTGTGGCAACACCAAAGTTCTTTTCTTCTTGCTTAATCTGATGCGTGGAATTGATGAAGGATGGTAAAATGTTGCTGACAAGAAGTTTATGTGGACTCGCCCTACTGTTGCTTGAGTTGCTGCAACAACTCGGGTGAGTGCTACTACAGTATTGCTCCTAATGAGTTGGAGAACTTGCCAGACTCCGCAGGTTGCTGAGTTTGAGTAAAACTTGACGAGTTTTTGAATATTGATATTTATTCGAAAGAAAGCTGTAACTCTTTAGAAAAAGGATAAAAGATTCTAAACAGTGACAATGAACCATAGTTTCAAAAAGTGGACCGCCCAGCACCTGGGCGGCCGCCTAGGTGGATATCCTTGGGCGCCCGCCTGAACCTGTCTAGGCGGGGCGCCTAGGGCCTGCCGCCTACCCAGGGGTGAAAATGCGGCTCCTTGAGGGTATTTTTGGGTCATTTTTCTAATACTATAGGGACAAAATTGTGGGTTTTAGGTTCATTTGAAACCTAAAACCAATTAGAGGTTACTTTAGAGAGAGAAAACCCAATTTTTCTTTTTTTCTACTGGGCTGCCTAGGTTCTGGGCTCTCGCCTAGGCGCTAGTTGGCCTGGACCCCCCAACCACCTAGGTGCTGCCTAGTGCTTTTTGAAACACTTGAATGAACATAATGACATAAACTTTGGAGAAACTATTACAATATAAAAGAACACGACTCTATTCCTTGAAGATAGTGATGTGTATACCCACTGTCAATGAACATAAAGACTTAATCTAGAGAAGGCACAAAGAGCATCTTGTTTAGCTTGTTTGTGTACATGGCTGGACTGGTGCTTTCAGATTAGGTACTATGAAAAGGATAGGTGGCAGCCTGCGGCATAATGTCCTATTTCACTTATTTGTTTTTAATTTTGGAATGCTCTAGTCCAGGAAAATGTTTTTTCATTTTATATCTTTTTTTGTGGTTCAAATTTCATGTATTTTGTTTTTTTTTTTCAAATTTTCTCTTCTAATGTCTTTTTTTCTCTATTTGCATTTTCTATAAATGTTCTGTACTTGAATATCTATCTGCTTGTTTTATTTTGTGAACACGATTCTTTTGAAGATGGTGTTGGCAGGTCTCAGATGAAGGTGATGTACTTTATGTTTTCCCAAAAGACTACCGATCGAAACTTGCTGCAAAATCTATTAAGATGACAGTTGAACCATTTCTGGATAAGTCAAAGGTACCATCTGCTTTTTCAAATATCTTGAATGGCATATTTCTCTCTCCCTTTCCAAATTTACTTTGATGATAATAAAAATTTGGACAAAAAAACAGCCTAATCCATATTTTACCAGGCTGCAGCTGAGTATGTGATCAGGGTTTCCTTTGGGACTGCACTAATTGCGTCAATTGTTCTTGTGTACACAACAATCATTGCACTCATTTCTACTAGAAGGTATCTTGACATTTTCCTTCTGTTATTGGATTTCGGAATTCTGTTTTATAGGTGATTTCCCTACTTCGGTCTCTAGAAGCAACTTGTATAACAGGGCTACTTGTTACATTGTTATGTATGCATGTGCACTTGTGTACACATAATTGACTCATGGTTCAAAGTCATAGCTTAAGTTTTTGGGTCATCCTTACTGAACTTTTCAACTTGAATACACATAATTGACTCATGGCTCGAAGTCAAAACTCAAGCTTTTGGCTCATCTTACTGCATATGTTCAGTTGTAGTTTCTTGCTTCTTGCAATGGAAAAGTATCTGTGTTGATATTCTATTGACAATGAAATGTGTGTAACAGTGACGAAGATAATCGCGGGAGACGAGGAGGAAGATCCTACGACTCGGGGTTCACTTTTTTCATACGCCCATCTGATTTATTTTGGTAATGTTCTATTGACTTGATTGTAATTTTGTTCTTTTAGTAACACATATGTATTCTTCATTTATTTGGGGGATTTATGAAAGAAGAAATGTGAACAAAGTTGCCTTATTTATTGGCATTGTTTACTAATGCTGTTTTTCCTTTGAGCTGATGTTTATGGTGCAATTATGTATTTATTAGCCATCTACTTGCATCACTCGTTAATATGGTTTTTGTCACTTACATATGACTTTTCATACTGATTTGGTCATAAGAAAATCATGGTTTATGAAAACTAATTTCAACTTTGATTTCTTTCTTATCTTGCTTCACTAACTAGTGAATCTCATGATGGTGTCGATGGGCAATTGGAAATTTGAATTTTGTTTCCATAAATGTTAAGAATTAGTTCTTCAGAATTGGTCATCATACTAGGGTGGTTTTGTGCAATGCTGATGCTTTGATGTTACATTTTCTTGAAATATTACTTTGTCAAAGTACTAATACTCATGGAGTGAATGAGTGCTTTATGTTTCTCAATAGCATTGTAGACACCCTGATCCCGATTGAGGAAACTATGGGAGACCATAATGCCCTTGTCAAACTACCCCGGTATTTGAATCATTCATCCCATCTTGACCCATTTGTAATCAACTTTTCAACATGTTTGCACCTGAAACCAAGGAGGGGACTGAGTTCCCTACCCATATTTTCGAGTATAAATAAGCATAATAAAGTATGGAGTAAAAAGGCTATTTAGCTACTGATGAATAAGTAATTTTTAATTGCAATTAATAGCCTCGGCACGGAAAATCTTTGGTGGTTGATAATCTTACAGATATGTTGAAAACTTGTCCACTTCTGATTTCTTGTTTACTAAATCATTAGTACTGTCACTGTTATTTTTATGTTTCAAATAATGTTAATAGAGTTTCTAGTGTGTGATATCCTTGATTTGCAGTAGATCAACCTTACAAGCCTCTATTTCAGATGCTTTTAATTAAATTTTGGAGTACAATCCGTTTGCTATATTCTGATACTGCTGCAAATTTGTCAGGTATTGGGATCCGTACTACTATAGGAGGCCACGGACAAGAAAAGAAGATGGGATGAACTTTGTTGAATCTGTAATGTGAAAGAGTTCTGGTTGTTTTACTTCTGTTCCATATCTTGTCTTGGAAGTTTGACAACCTCTACCTGTCACTAATGCAGGTTTTTTCATTTGTATTTGGTGATGGAGATCCAAATCAAGGGATAGAAGAAGAGAGATGGAAATTGGTAAGACTTGAATAGTGGATGTATTTACATTTGGCTTTATGGCTGTTGTATTTAGTGCTTTGAATGTGTTTACAGCTCTGTGATTCCAGTCACACATTAAGTTTCTTTGGACATCATTGACTAACTAGAATATGCATTACCTATGTAACCTAGTTTATTGACATTAGGTAAAGATGGCTCAGGTTTAATTATCTATACTATATTATTAAACCACAATTAAGGAACGTACCAAGGCCAATTATTTACGGTAAATGCCCCTCCTAAAGACTCTCTTTCTATTTCTCTCTTCGTTTATTATTTTTTTTTGGCTTCCTAAAATGGCTTAAACATGAACCTATGTGAACCCAAATCTCTCTCATTAGGCATTTCCTATATTGATGATAAGTTGGAGATATTTAAGGATGGGTATCTCCAAATCTTTTCTATTTCCTTGAGAGAGAATAAATGTATATCCGAATTTTTCGGGGGGGAGATAATTTTGTGAACTTAGCTAACATGGGAAGCCTGCGGGTGATAAGTAGGAGAAATCTTAGGATAGTTCTCTCCAAATATTTTCTATTTGCTAAAGAGAAAATACATATATATCTCTCCTAATGTTAAGGGAGGGAGTGGCACGTTCTTGATCCTCTTTGAAGACATTGTTATTTTGTTTGGAAGAAAATCATCATCATCATTATCATCCAAGCCTTATCCAAATTATTTGGGGTTGGCTACATAAATCCTATTCTTTCATTCTCCTCTACCAAGGGCCATATCTTTAGTAAGACCAAAAGTCATCATATCTTTTCTCATTACTATTAATGGCCTTTTGGGTATTCTCATTGCCTTTTTAGAGCCTTCCACTTGAACCTTTTTTGGAAGAGAATATGTCTCTCAATCTTTAGGGGGAAAGTTTTATATAAGTCTTTAGGGAGAAATATACTTTAGAATATTAATTTGATATAATTTGAATTAACAAAAAAATACATTTATGATAATTATACTTATTATAATAATTAGCGACTATAATTAGAATGCATGTAAACTTAAGTATTTTTAATGATGATCATCATAGCCTTTTCCCAATTAATTGGGGTTGGTTACACAAATCTTGGTTTGTCATTCTGCTGTATTAAAGGCCATACCCAATATTGTCAGATTCGCTTCGGAGTCTTCTTCGGTTTGGTGAGAAAAATGAAACAATTCGGTGCTTCGGCTGATTCTGGGGAAGACTCTAGACTTTTTTTTTTTAATTTAATATAAATAAATTAGATATTTATATATCAAATATATAAAAATAATGGAAAAAATTTAAAATAAAAAATAAAAATAAATAAATAAATAAATAAAAAAATACTTTTATATAAGTATTTCTTTTCTGACCAAGGCAAACCCAAAGAAGGCCGAAGCAGTTCGAAGCGGCCTGAATCTGACTGAAGCGGCAGCACCACGCTTCTCTTCGCTTCAGTTTATGCTTAAAATTTGAAGGCTTCGGCCTCTTCGGTCGAAGTGAAGCGAATTTGATAGCATTGCCCATATCTTTAGTGAGGCCATAAGTCCTTGATGTTGTTGTTGATGATGATGATGATAGTAATTTATTATTATTAAATTATTATCATTAGTATTAGTAGTGGTGGTGGTGGTGGTAGTAGTAGGATATACTTATCATAATTACAGTTATTTAAATAATTAATAAGTGTAATTATAATGTAGGGAATTTTTAACTATACTTATTAGTACGTAATGTGTATAATGGTTTAATACAATTTTCATATTTGACTTGTCTACAAAAAAGGAGTACACTATAAAATTTATTATTACAATTATAATGTATTGTAATTAAATATTGCTAGTAAGATGCACTTGCTTTACATGTCTCATTAAAAAGTTATAAATAAAACATGATATTGATAACAATACTATGAGAAATATTATAGTAAATGAGAAAATACGACTACAGCTCTCTCTTAATGCCATGTGCTTAGTAAACATTTGTTTAGAGATATGAGTAAGTTGTTTGAGTTATTATGAAATAATACATAGAAATTTGATATGGAAAATTAAGTAATGTGCATAATATATTATTGCGATTATAGTTAATTCAGTCATAACTAAATCCAGTTCTCTTATAATAAATTCATTAATATCATATATTTGTTATGATTAAATTATTCATAATATAAGTAATCATCATCACCATCGTCATCATCATCATCATCATAGCCTTTTCTCAATAATTTGGGTCGGCTACGCGAATCTTAGTCCGTTATTCTGCTCTATTAAATGCCATACCCTTAGTGAGACCATAAGTCCTCATATCTTTTCGAACTACGTCCAACCATGTCCTTTTGGGCTTACCCCTTGCCCTTTTCAATTCTTCCACTTGAACTAACTTGCACGTCCTAATAGGTGCTGTATTGGGTCAGTGCCACACATAACCAGCCCACCTAAGTCTACTATTTCTCATCTCCTCGCTCATTGGTGCCACACGTAAATTTTTTCGAATGGATTCATTTCGAATTCATCTGCGAACAACATGCACCATGGTACCTCATCCTGTAGGTGCCTAGTTAAGTCGTTCATAACTAAAACAATTCATAATATAAGTAATACTAAAATAAAAATATTATTATGAAATTGCAATCGTAATTTTAATATTATTAATTAATGTACAATAAATTAATTATGCTTGTATGATTAAACATATTCCTAATATTTAATCAGGATTCTAATTAGTTTTATGACATACCTTGCATATTTAAAAAATGCTCACAATTTTTAACTCCATAGAAATGTCATTATAAAATCACAATAAACAATTATAATTTTAATAATAAACTAATAATACTATATAATTATCATCATTTTGGTATGATTATTAAATAGAATTATAAATAGTCTCTAATTGACATAATTAAATTAATTCATTAATTATATTATTTAGTATTTTATTAATAAATTTGTATCATCATCATCAAATAAATAGAATTATAAATACTCTTTTGAATTGTAAATACTCTTTCTAATTTACATAATTAAATTAATTCATTAATTATATTATTTAGTATTTTAGTAATAATTTTGTATAATCATCATCATCATTCGAGTTTAATCCCTACTATTTGGTTATTAATAAATTTTTATAATATATGAAAATTAGTTTCAATAATGGTAAGGAGCTTTTATACATTCCATAAATACATATTAAGAGTGTGATTCTAAGGAGAAAATTTTGCATTATTTATTATTTGTGATTTCTAGCAAGAAAAAACATTTATTCTTTTAAAAATTGAATTTCCTTCATATATAAAATAATTGAATACATCCTGCAGAAGGTTTCGAACAAAAGACATCCATGCTTCTCATCCATGAAATTATTATTGGCTAGAATCAGTATACCATAAACCAATGGATAATGGTACACTATAAGGAAAAGACATCTTCAAACCTTCACGAGTGCTATTCCCTTAAGGACTGGTTTTCATTGGGCTCATAAAGCTCAATATGGTCATTGGAAAGCCAATGATACTAGGTTAAAGAGATTGAACCGTTGATTCACCAAAAGGCCAACAACCACCATTGATCTTTCATCATCTAACCTTTGTTCAGTTTAGGCAAAATTGCATCCTAGCTCTATTGCTGGAACATATAACTCAGTTAGAGAGAGATTGCATGGATGTAATAATAGATGTGGCTTAGAGAGAAATTTCACATACTTGTATCTCCCATGGGAGAGAGAGACTTTGACTAACTTGGTAGCTTATGGAATGAGAGAGAGAGATTATCCATGCCTTAAAT
>NW_006499973.1:603541-620167 GCF_000471905.2 Amborella trichopoda | reverse complement strand
CTCCTACTCCCCTGGTCGTGCCCTTGACCCGTCCACTGTTGTAATCCTCCACTTGCCAAGTTACCAGAATTATCTTTTAGCGGCCAATGACACAGGTTTACTTTTGTTTTTGTTGTAGGTTGTTATTAAATTTAGGTGGTCTTTTTTGCCATAGAGTCCTTCTTCACAGTAATTCATTTCTTCTCAAAGTTACATGAGATTTTTATAAACTTTTTATGGGTACACATGGGATATTTCTTGCACTGCGTTGAGATGCCTAGATATGGATACTGGGTGGTATTTCCAAATTTCAGGACATTGATAGAAATACAAGTATCCTACTTGAAAAACTACTGTGAATTAAATAAACCATATATCAATATGCAGTAGTAAGATTACACTGATGTATATCATTATTATATATATATTAATGTTATATCACAGTACTTGAGATAAATGATCCTATATATTTTACAGTGCACGTCATAATTTCTGATATATGATATCATTATGGATGATTTCTTATTTTATTCAGTTTCTATTATCTGACTTATTTTACATTATAATTTACAGTCACAGTATTGGTATATGTGTCTTATCATCTAAAATAAGCATGTAGAAGTATTAGATTATCTTAGGTTGACATATCATATCTTTGGTCAGGAATACCTTATGGTTTGAATTATCAATAAAGAAATACAATGAGATAAAAATGTTTGAGCGCCTCTGGGACATAAATTTCTGCTTGAGTTCCATGTTGACTTTGCTCAGGTTTGATAGTTACCAGGCTTTCATTTTTCTTGGTAGGTTGGACAATACATAGCTTCAAATGGAGGGGTTGTCACTGCAGAAGAGCTTGCACCGTTTCTTGATGTATCACAAACAGATGAATCAAAGGTAATTGTGAGCACTGTTAATAACTGGTTCTCAAGAAGTAAAACGAAGCATGTGTGATAGATTAAGTTTCAGATTTATCGTATATATGGGAATTGTGTTCGTGTGAGTGCCTCTATGCATGTTTATTGGTAGGTTGTATGATATGTCACATATCAATAAGGTCATGAAAATGTTGGGAACTGCATTAGATTTGCTTTATTTTGTTTAGACATGGATTACAAGTTGCGATTGAAGGTGTGTGGTTTTAACTATGACATGGATCCTTACTATGTAATTTCTTTTGCATTGGAGTTTTGATTTGGAACAATTCTTTTTCCACTTAAAATGCAAATTTATTGAACACTACCAAGGGATGCACTACTTGACATATCACCCAATTTTTTGTCTTTCAGAAAGCGGTCAAACACCATGTTATAATTGATCAATAATGGGTTAGAAATTGTTGGAGGCACAATTTACAATTTTGCTCCTGTATTAAAACCAAAGTAGTTTATGAAAAGATTCTAAAAGTGTACGTTTGCTCCCTTGGGTGAAATCTAGCCAGAAGTAGTTTTAGGACCCCACTTTTTTTGGGATTGACCTACTCAACCTAGCAATCAACCTAGAAAAATAAATAAATAAAAGTTAAAATAAATCAATACATACCTGGAACGGAATGAAAATAATAATGTAAGATTGCGCATAAAATGTCCAATTTCCAGACATTCAGATCTAGGTGTTCAGTTACTCATGCATTTTTTTTGTGTATACTCATCAAGTGGATTCCAAAAGTTATAAATAAAAGAAATCCTCCCAAGTAGATCATTTGTGCTTGGAGTAAATGTAACGTTTACTCCTGCAGTAGTATTGTATACCCAGGAGGGCTATTGGTATTTGAAAGTGCCTATATCTCGGATGGATGGTTCCAATAAACCACTTTGGTTTCCATGGAGGGCAAATTGGACATTGCCCCTCCAATATTTGAGCCCTTATGATGTGAACCTCGATGGGCTTTTTGGAAGTAGGACAAAGGGAATGGGTGAACTGGTAAACAATGAATCTCTTGAGTGTTGTTTAATAAATTTTCTTTTCATTAATGAACTTTGCTTTTGTATAGGAGCCTTGAACTAGAAAATTTGCCTTTGCTAGTACTTTTTCTTTTATTATCTTTCGTGTTTTCTCTTGTTTTCTTCAGTTAATTTGCCTGGGTTTCTTTATATGTTTTTGATTTTCTGACAATGGGGTCTATTCTTATGTTAATCTGATCTTTCCTGATCTTTGGACTTTATAGGATGATGAATCATTCATGTTACCTGTGCTAATACGTTTTGATGGCCATCCAGAAGTAGACGAGGAGGTATTTTCCTAGAATCCATAGCTTTTGTTGTGTAACTCTGGGGGATGCATCATGAGTGCTGTTTATTGATAGGCGAATGTAATACATGTTTTGTTGTTTCATTTATTTATATTGTATTTTATGTTTCCTCTTATCAGTTTTTTTCCTATTCCTTGATGTGAGTGGCATGCTGAAAATGATATCTTTAGGATATTATCACGTGGAAGCTGCTTCCTTTGTGCTATATTTTAATTCCAATCTTACAGAACCTGTAAGATAATTTATAGCTTCTTTATTTTATATGAAAAAGGACACATTCAGTTGAAATACACGAATGAAAACCCCTACAACATGATAGTTTAATGACTTTTGGGTGACTTTTACTAGCTTCAAAAAAGTAAATATCCAAGCTCTTGTGTACTGGTTAGAAAAAGGAAAATTGATCAAAATATACCTAAGAGATGAACTATTTAACATTTTATCCGTTTCTTTTGAGAAAGCCCATCAAAATACATGTGATCAAGAGTTGGAATAGTCGAAAATGGGTAAAATATATAATAGTTGATAAGTTAGGTGTCATCATCATCATCATTTGAGCCTTATGCCAACTATTTGGGATTGGCTACACGAATCCTGTTTTGCCTTTCCACTCTATCAAGGGCCATGGCCTTAGACATTCCCACATTCCATGTGGCTAGACGAATCCTTTTTTGATAAGTTAAGATGTATTATGGTAAATTTCCCAAAAGAACCCATTTCTTGTGAGCATTTATTAGCTATGGCAAGTTTTAATTCCATATTGGAAATGCTGAAAATTTAGTTAGACAATAAAAATTACCAATTGATTAATAGTTTAATGACTTTGAGACAACTTACTAAACTATTTGTAATTGGGTCTCTAATTAGTGTTTTTGTTAATTTTGTCCACAGACATCTCTACATTTTCTTGTAAAATTTTAGATTCCTAAATCATCATCTAAAAGAAAAATGTTATCTAGAACAATATGCCTTTCAATTACTACACGCGCATATCATCATCATAAAGAAAATGTTTCATCTCATAACAATTTGCGTGCTTCACCAAATCAAACAAAAACACAAGGAACCTTTTTTTTTTTTGGGATAAACGAAAAGCAAAAGGAGGCATTGAAGAAATTTGCCAACTGCTCCAACTACTTCTGAGCTGCCCATTCAGTTGAAGTAAAGTTTGCTCTTCAGCAGTACTGCATGTATCCTCTTCTTGGGAATGAATATATCACATTTTTTATGCAACAATGTTACTGATTCATTCCTCCTTTATTTATTTTTTGGTATTTGATTTGTTCTCTTTCCAGTGCGGCTGTTGTTACTTTAGTTCTAATGCTCCCTTATGCTAGTCAGTATGTGATGCTAAGGTATCTAAAAAACTAAAAACTTACCATGTAATTATCTTTCATGGTTTGGATTATCAGAAAATCTTTACATGAAAGAGTTTCTTGAGTTGCCATTTTCTTTTTCCAAATTTGAGTAGATTTTCATGTGCAAACCAAGCTAAACTACTCAAAAAAGGATATATGGATGAGGATTGTCGTTTTTCTAAGTTACAATAATTTTATCTCGCAGGGGAACATTTTGTATCAATTTCCTTCACTACAACGAACGGCATCATCCCAAAGCCGTGGTAGAAAGGAGTTTGTTGGAAAAAGATGGAATGAGTGGGTTGGTGGGGTTGAAAAGTTTTTTGAGGAGAAGAGATGGCAATTTAGGTTTGTCTTTCATTCAAATTTATCTATATCAAATTTATCTATATTCTTACTTTCAAAAAAAAAAGTTATCTATATTCTTTAGGTTGGTGCCTTTGAAATGTTTTGGTGGTTGAAAACTCATTCACAAACAACGGAAAAAAGACTGGAAGTGGAAAATTAATTTGCATAAGGTTCAGTAATTTGCTTTGCATGTTTTTCAGAGGAGCATATTTAGACCTTTGATAAACTCCACCTTGGTGGCCCCATGCTAGTTAAAACCGGTCCCAAGCCCGGGTAAAGGAGGAGGGTTGTGTTAGGTTGGCAGCCAACGTAAAAGTTTGTCAAATCTTGTCATGAATTTCAAACCTTTGTTATGTGCTCAGGTAAGGGTGGTCCTTATATGTGGTGTGCTATAGCAACACCTGGGTGGAGTGAGAAATGAGCAAGCTAGGGCGTTCCTTGGAAGTGATGCACTGCAACGATGCCCTGTTGCAGTGACAAATAAGCAAAGGTTTTCGCTCATGGACGAGCGTGGGTAAAGAAGTTAGTCCAAGAGAATATGATTCGTCTAGCCACATGGAATATAGGAGCACTAACATATAAGAGTATGGAGTTAGTGGATACAATGAGACAAAGGAGAATTAACATAGCTTACCTGCAAGATACTAAGTGGAAAGGGGAAAAATCTAAGGAAATTGATGGATATAAACTTTGGTGTATAGGAACCGGCATTGTTGGTTCAGATGTGGGGGCTATTGTAAACGGAGTGCCGATTCATCGAGTGGTGCACCTGGCGGGGAATCCTCTTCTCTGTATTCTTCAGCTATTCTTTGCAAAAGAGAAAGCTCGAAAGACCTTGTCTATTGCGAGGCATAGAGGGATAAACCAATAATAGAAATGATGTAGGCATAATAGTAGACAATGATTTAAAGGATAAAATAGTTAATGTCAAGAGAGTAGGTTATAGGCTCCTAATTGAACTCGTGTTAGGGGATGATATAATTAATATAATTAGTGCTTATGCACTACAGGTAGGACTAGAGGATAGAATTAAGAGAGAATTCTGGGAGGACATGGATAGATCAGTCCAAGAAATATCAAATAGAGAGGATTTTTCTGGGAGGGGATCTAAATGGTCATGTAAGAAAAGGTAGTAAAGGATGTGAAAGGGCACAGGGGGGTTATGGTTTTGGGGAAACAAATGACATGGGTGAGGCTCTTTTGGATTTTGCTATGGCTTATGACCTAGCAATAGCAAACACCTACTTGAAAAAGTGAGATGAACATTTACGAATTTATATCAGTTAACTTTCTTAAAAAAACGTTTAATAACTTGTAAAAGTGGATCATATAAAAGGCATATCTAGTTAAGAAGGCAGAACGCCCATAATGTAAAAACTGTAAGGTTATTCATAGATAGAGTCTGACCACATAACATGCACTCTTGGTTATGGATGTTTGCATAAAGAAATAAAAGAGAAGGAATGAAATTAATAGGTATCCAAAACTAGGTGGTGGAATTTAAAAAGGGTGAACGTAAACTTATTTAGGAATAAAGTGATAAAAGAAAGAAACTTAAAATTTGAGCCCAAAGTTAATGTTATGTGGAATCAGATGGTTGCTTGTATTAATATACTAACAAAATAAGTTTTAGGAGAATCTGAAGGGAAAATGATTTATGATAAAAGAACTTGGTGGTGGAGTGAGGAGGTTTAGAAGACTATTAACAAAAAACGCTCATGTTATAAAGCTTGGCAATGTAATAGAAATGACCAAAATTTAGAAGAATATAAAAATACTAAGAAAACGCTAAGGAAATAGTAAGGCTAAAACTTAAGGCATATGATGATTTATACAATAATTTGGGGACAAGAGGATGTAAAAAGGATGTCTTCAAACTACTAAAAAGGAGAGAGGAGAAGTATAAGGATCTAGATCATATTAAATGTATTAAGAGTAAGGATCAGAGGGTCGTGGTGAAGGATGAAGAGGTCAATAAAATGTGGATAATTTATTTTCAAAAATTGTTAAATGATGAACACCATGGGAATACAACATTAGGGGGAACCTTTGGCATAAGTAGGGGCGGAGGTCATAGATGCAGTTATAGGATTAAGATATCTGAAATGAAAGAAGCTTTGCGAAAGATGAAGATATGGAAGGATTTATGACCACATGGTATCCTCATAGAGGTTTGGCAGTGCATGGGGAGTTTGACATGTTGGTTGACCAAGCTGTTTTGACAAGGTGTTGAGAACAAATATCAGACGAATGGAGAAAAAAGTATGTGTTACTTATTTACAAGAACAAAGGAAACATACAAAATTGTACGAACTATTGAGGGATCAAACTTATAAGCCACACTATGAAGTTGTGGGAGAGAGTGATTGAGCAACGACTAAGGCAGGAAACGAGTGTATTAGAAAATCAGTTCGGTTGTATGTCAGGGAGGCTAACAATTGAGGCTATTTTCTTACTTGCAATTGATTGAGAAGTTTAGAGAGAAGGAAAAAGACCTCTTTGTCTTTATTGATTTAAAGAAAGCATACTATAGGGTACTTGGAGCTTTAATTTAGTGGGTGTTGGAAAAGAATGTAATCTCCAGAGGCTATATGTCAGTGAGAGATATAAAAGAGGGAACGCTAACTAGGGTGAGGACCACTAGTGGAGAGACAAGTGAATTTTCAGAGACAGTTGGTCTACATTTGAGGTTAGCACTAATCCCACATCTCCTTGTTTTGGTTATGGACGAGTTAACTAGGCTACTACAAGATGAGGTACTATGGTGCATGCTGTTCGTGGATAACATAGTTTTGATCGATGAGAACCTAAACGATGTCAACACAAAGTTAGAACTTTGGAGGGATTTTCTAAAATCTGAAGGTTTTAAAATTAGTCAGACTGAGACAAAATATATGGGATGCAAGTTGTAGAAATGAGGAAGTAGTTAATATTGATGGCGGTGAAATACCTAAAAGAGGTTATTTTTGATATCTTGGGTCAATAATCCAGGAGAATGGCGCGATTGAGGAAGATGTTGTGCATAAAGTTAGAGTTGTGTGGGTGAAATGGAGATGTGCATCCGGAGTTTTATGTGATTGTCCCATACTAATGAAATTGAAGAGGAGTTCTATAGGACAATTATAAGGCTATCCATGCTTTATAGGACAGAATGTTGGGTGGTCAAGAAACAACATATCCATAGGATAAGTGTAGATGAGATGAGGATATTGATATGAATGAGTAGCAAGACAAGAAAGGACATAATCCAGGATGAATGCATTCAAGGAAATTAGGGGCGACTTCAATAGGCGGTAAGATGAGGAAAAAGTAGACTTAGGTGGGCTGGCAATGTGCATATCTAATACAACAGTGATTAGGAGGTACGATTTAGTTCAAGTGTAAGGCTCTAAAAAGGTTAGGGGATGACCCAAAAGGACATGGATGGAAGTAGTGAGAAAAAATATGGTGATATATAGTTTTATAGATGGTATGACCCTTGATAGACCAAAATGACGGAACATAATTCACATAGCTGACCCCAAATACTTGGGATAAGGATTGGACAATGATTATGATTTAGACCTTTGATAATTGCTTGGCAACATCCTTTTTTTTCATCATTTGTGAAATATTGTCCATAAAACTTGAAACGATTCTCAAAAGGGAAAAAAAGAATGGTATGCTGGGGTTTGAACTTTTAAAGAAGTTAGTAAATTTATAATTTTTTTTTTTTAATGAAGAGATAGCTCATTCATAAAAAGCTTGTTTCTATGCAGCAAAATAGGGAACTCGGAAAAGGTTATGGTCATTGGTCTGGGAGGGCTCAACCTTGCTGGAGTCATCATTCTGGGTGGCATGTTAAAGTATTCTTTGTTTGAACAAGTTCGTTTTTAGTCTTTGAATAACAATGCAAATTGCAGTTCTAACAATGGTTTCTGTCTCTTATGAAGGAATATCACACTTACCCAGGGGGGATTGATTTCATTTGTAACAGATGTATTTCCTTTACTTCAGGTAATCCTCTGATGTATCATTCTTGCATTTAGCTGACTTATACTCATGCATATATGAATGAATGCGTATCTGACGATTAATAACTCCGAGCTGATTGCATCAGAGATTTGTTTCTTTTAAATGTGCTGAAATTGTGGCATTCATTTTCTGAAATTCAGGTCTGAACTACACTCGTATTGGTCCTTTCTTAATTGTAACTATCTTCGAAAACAACTGAGAAAGGGAAAATTATCGTTGTAATTTGCAGATATATGCAGCCTCTTTCTTTGCAATTCCACTGTTCAGGTGGTTTCTAGTTCGCAAGAGGAATACAGAGATTGATAAGAGGAATAAGGCTAGAGAACAAAGATCCAGAGTATTGGAAATGCCAGATTTATCTCTCAGACGTAAAGTAAGTATTTTAACTGTTTAGTGAGACAAAATAATCAAAGGGTTAAAACTTTTAATGCGTCCATTTTGATTTCCACCTAGAAAGATGTCCCTCTTGAGCTATCAAAATAAGGTACTTATAACTCTTAGGGATAAAAGTCCAACAAAAGAAAATAAAGGTTTCATTTTCATCTTAATTTCGGTGAGTGGAATGCTTCAATTCTGTTATCCAAAAACAGTAGCCCCCTGCTTTGATTTTAGTCTCTTTTTGCAAGTTGGTTTATCATCATCATCATCACCATCATCACCATCACCATCGCCATCATCATCATAATCATCACCATCACCATGACCATCATCTTCATTGTCATCATCACCATCATCATCTTTATTATCGTCATCATCATTTATCATTATCACTATGATTTTTGTTGTTATTAGTATTGGTATTATTATTAGTATTGTTTTTGTTGACAAAGCATTATTTGTGGTTTTGAAACATGTTAGTTGCTGAGTGCTCGTGACATGGCGAAGCAAACAGTAATTGGGTCAGATTGCATTGTGTACAGTACAGACAAGGATTTCTCCGAGCAAGATTATGAAGCTAAAGAATGGGATCGTCAATTTAGAGAATTGGAGAGATCAGATTAGCCGGGTGAGAATTAAATGATACATTCACTGTGCGGCCTTTCTTTTAGACTGCCCATCAATTCAGGGCCTTGCAACTGCATATATGACAGAGAGAGGGAAAGGGGCGCAGAGGAGGGAGGGTTGTCTATAAATTCAACACTGATGGACAGAGAAAAGAGCAAAGCCGATCAATTATTTGTGCATGTGTGGAAATGAGTTCAAGGTTAGGTGATCAGGGTGGTGGAGTGCCATAATATGACATCTTAAGTTTCAATTCTTATTGCGGATAGAGACCCTTTCCCACTGAACTAAAAAAAAAGGAAAGAAAATTATTGGCTCATGGGTTGAGCATTTTTTCTGAAAATTTCTGCACATATTTTCCTCAATCGGAGATTGTATGAGTTATGAAAAGAAAAAGACAGTGGATAATTAAGTTACAGCCTTGTATTTATCTCCGACATTGTATTTATAATCTTTTATTTGTAGTATGTTATACCCGTTTTATCCATCAATATATTATATACCCATATTGCCGCCACATAGTTCAGCAGAAGCCTAGAGTCTTGGAACAAATGGGTATTTTGGTCGTTTTTGTCTCAGCAGTGTAATCTGACAAACAAGAGGAATCACAAATGTTAGGAAAGTATATCATGATACATCTTCAAAGTAAAATATATGGTTCACATATGGCGTACCTTACAAAACAATTCAAATGTTCAACTGGCGGGACTCCCAGCCGCCCTCTCTCTCTCTCTCTCTCTATATCTCTCAAATGACTAATTTCTGGATAGCACAATGCGTCTCTCGGATTTCTATAAGAGATGTTGGCCCCCACCCGACTTACTGGTTTCTGGATAATGTAAGGCGTCTCATGTTTTTCTATTAGGCGCTGTGGTGCAACAGTTGTTTATGAACTTCTCAGTGAGATCCTATGCTCTTCTTTAGTAAATCATTTTATATGTTTTTTTTTCGGTGTTTTTACTCCTTTTGTATTCCATGACCTTGGGCACGTTTGGTTGGTGCATAAATATTTCTCTTCGAAAAATATTTACATATGTAAACAATTTTCAGGAATTTTTTTATAAACCTTCTTTTTTAGTATTTTTAAAAAGCAATTCGTAATGAATTATATATGTCTGATAACTTGTTTGGTATTTAAATATATTTTGTAAATATATTAAGTCTATACATGCAATATTTTAATATTGTAACTAAAACTATATAGTTGTATTTATTTAAAGGGTGTAGTTTGTATAGAGCCGTGGCTTTAAACAATCAAAGTAAAGTGCATCTTCAAATAGTATCGAGAATTGTGGTTTCAATACTGAAAATCTTGGTGATAGCTTTAAAGTATATTTTCATACTTAATTATAAAATTTAAAGCTTCAAAAATAGTGTAGAACAAGTAGATCTATGAAAACTTGAAAATCTTGAAAATTGACGGTCTAAAAATGCGTAACAAGATGTACTATTTCCAAAACTTGAAATCCATTTTTTGTTTCTCATGTCCATACATCTTGATGTCGAGATGATCAATTTGAGGATATTTGAGCATTAAAACAAAGTGAAAATTTTGAGATGGGCTCTAATTTGATTGTTTAGAGCCTCGGCTCTATATAAACTTTTTCTTTATTTAAATATTATATATTAAATATTACTTTTATATCAAATATAACATTATTATCTAATACAATGTATTGTAAATATCTATTAAATAAATAAAATATATTATCTATTATATACTAAAATATATATCATATAAATTATATTACATAAATATATAATATTTATTTATTTCTATTATAATATGTAATATAATATTTATTTCATTTTATTAATTGTATATTTGTATTATATATAATTTATATAATATAATAAATATGTATATTATATAATACAAATATATATTTATAATATAAATATAAATATATATTATATATAAAATGATTTAATATATTTAATATTTATTTTTATTATAATATGTAATATAATATTTATTTCATTAATATATTTGTATTATATATAATATATAAAATAATATTTATTATAATATAATATGTAATATAACATCCAATAATTTATATTTAAATATATTATTTGATATATAAATAAAATATTTTACATGTTTATCTACTTGAAGATTAATGAGGTGGTTTCAATATCGCGGTAATTATGCATGTCAAAAGCTTGTCTTTTTTTTCAAACCTTTTCAATGTTCTCGAGATGAAGGATCTCTTTCAACCATTTGCAGTTAGTTGAAATCGGTACTCAGCTTATTGGCTATTTTCTAGATTTTATCTTTTATTTTGCCCAAGCGTACATGCAATATGGTGTAGAGGCCACAGTGCAAGTTTTTATGAGTAGGCTCAACTGGTAAGGAAGAGATTCCTTTAATCAAGTGGAAAAATATATGCCTCACTGTGGAAGAATGGGTGGATTTGGCGTCCGTGATATCGTTGAGTTCAATACTGATGGCATGATGAAATTGACATAGAAGTCTTGAATAACCGTTCATCTTTAATAGCACGCTTCTTTAAGCATTTTATAAGAAAAGTTGCTCTAATATTTGGAAGGGCATACAAATGGCCTTATGTTTTTCTCGCCACAATATTATATGGATAATTGGGGATGGCAAATCGGTTGATTTCTGGGCAAATCCATGGTTATCAGAGAGGTATATTATGAAATTTTATGGTAACCATATATATAGAGATTTGGGGCTTCTTGCTAAACTTAGTGTTGTAAATTATATACATAGTTCTCCATAGACTTGGCATCTATCTTCTAGTGCATCTCGTACACTATTACGAGCATGGAAAGAGGTGGCGGCATTTACAATCCCTTTGGTACCAGAACAAGACTTTTTCATATGTACTCATTGCTCTAATGGGTTATTTTTGGGTTATTTTTGGTTAAGGAGTCAGGGCTATTTATTCAACCTTGAGGCTCTCTCCAATCCATTTTCAAAGCATTATGGTTTTAAAGTGCCCCCTTAGGGCAAAATGATTTTCTTGGTTGGCCTTTCATCATCGACTTCGCAGTTACTCTGTTTTGTAGCAAAGAAGGATCGCCCTAGCTTCTATGTGCCCTTTTTGCCATTCTAATGATGACAACTTATGGCACCTATTGCTTGTTGCACTTTCTCGCAAGATATGAAGATCGATAGCGTGGGGATGTGGTAAAAGATTCATTCCAAACTCATCCATTGCATTAGAAAGTAGCTAGCCTTCATATTTAAGTCGGATGGGTTTCTTAATATTTGGCATTCTCCATTTTTTACAGCATTTTGGGAAGAGCAAAATCAGCCTATAATTCATGGAAAGGACTTTAGGCCTGAACAATTGGTAAGGAAGATTATTGGTCATGTTAAAAAACTAACAAATACCAAAGTGTGGTCATATCACATCTCAGATATGGCAATAACATGTAATCTACAAGTTACATGCAGACAACGCAGGATCGTCCCTCACACTGATTACATAGATATTTCCATGCCTCCAACATTTCAAGTTGAATATTGGTGGGTCTTCTCTTCAAAACCTAGGGATAGCAAGTTGTGGGGGAGTCATAAGAAGGGACGATGATTCTTTCTTTTATGCTTTTGCCATTCGTGCGTTGTAAGCAGGTGTTGAAATGACTATCTCAATTAAATGTTTCTTCTTACAAATTAAAAGTGATTCTTCATTTCTTGTACAACTCATACGTGGTCACTGCAAATCTCCAAGGGCATTTCATACAATAGCAACTAATTGCTGATATAGACTTGTAAATTGTTACGGTCTATTTGTCATGTCTACTGTTAGGTTAATAGAGCAGCTAATGCATTTGCTAAAAAGGCTACAATCTTTTCAGTTGCAACCGTTTTGCGATTTAAGCCTCTACATTTTCTTTTTTTTCCTTGATGTTGCACAATTGCCCCATTGTAGAGTTGTAAAATAGTGAGTTGTAATTTATATCTTACTACTAATGAAAAATAGGTAAGGGATTTTCTCCCCCTATCAAAGGTATACTTGTATTGTTGCCTAATTGGAAAAAAAAACAACTTTCATAAACCTCATCGACATTTTTATTTTGTATTTTTTTTACCAAAATAACATTCAAAGTAGTCGTATTATTGTGAAACCCTAGCAATACGGTACTTTAAGTACTGTAATGACTACCCAATTTTATACGGCAGTGATAACTCGAAGTATTTTAAATGCCATAACTGAAGAAAAAGAATGTCGACACGGTTTCTAAGGACACGGTTTCTATGAGTCAATGTAGAAATCAGTCACCTCTTAAAAATCTATTTTTGAGATGGATTATGGGATTGAAGTTTTAAGGACATGTAATCTCTAACATAACGATCATGAAAATGAAAAAATAAATAATAATTCTATTAAAAAAAACAGTTGGACCATTGGTCTCAATTATTTTTAGATAGTTTCAATTGTTTTAAGATGGACCACCTATTTGCATCCATCTTTAAAATGGATGCTTTGTACCTTGAGAATCGCAAATGTAGAAATGCGGTCCCCACCTCATGAAACAATTTTCCTTCATCTAATGATGATAATCTACAAGATTTGGGATGAAACAAATCCTCTGGCCCTTGATCTAAATTTTATTTTTTCTTTTCTAAAATAGAAATGTGCTCATTATTTTTTCTCTCTTTAAAAAAAGCCAAGTCTCAAGGGTATGTTTTTTCCTAAAATATTTCCGTCATTCTGTTCGAGTCTTCCCTTGGAAAGACCATATGTTTTCCCAAGATATTTGGTCCGCTCTCTACTACTTTTCTTGGGGGCATTTGTTAGCCCCAATATCATGTAATTGAGGGTGTGTCATTGATCCGGCTTAAAGTCCACAAAATTTTTGAAACTGCATGCACTTCAAGTTGTTGGATTTAACGTGTGACTAATGGCGGCTGACGGGCTGAGACCTTCATGTGCCGCAGACTAGTTATATCCAAATTTTCAAATCAGTAGAGTGGATCTTAAGTCACGTATAATGTACCTCGTTGGTGTTAAGAAGCTTAATTGGACTCATTTTGGGTATCTATGCATTTAACATTTACCCTGTTTTACTTTGGGATAAGTATCAAACATTAGATAAGTACAAGGAGATATGAGAGTTGGAAAATATAAGGGAAACTTATCTTTCATACATAATAAAATCCTCGTAGATGCAGAAACAATAATCTTAAAGTTAGATTCTATCAAGATTGTGTATTTATTCAGCCATGATACAATAAATACAGCATTAAAGGCACATACCACAAGATCAAAAAGATTTACGTGGTTCACTTCAAGACGGCTACATCCATCGACACGGCAAACTAATATCCACTATACCAATAAAAGTTACATTACAGATTTTGTGACATAGAGTTACCTCTATAACTCTTGATGAAACCCACTATACCAATAAAAGTTACATTACAGATTTTGTGACATAGACTTACCTCTATAACCCTCGATAATACCCAATTGAGTAAACCTTTTTAGACCCAGTCTGCCTATCGACACAATTGTCGACCTCTTAATACTATCCAAAAAGAGACCATCTACATTCCACAGGTAAACCACTTTCCATGGGGACTCCATCTCCCTTACACAGCTAAACCACTGTGCTCAATACGGTCAAGGAGAAGAACCTTGAGAGCAACATAGACTTTCTCCCACTAAAAAGGGAAACTACCCAAAATCTTCATGAGAACCATTTCTCTACAAGAAACCAGCATTTCAATTTGTAGGAGGCAGAACATGGAGTTTCTTTCCATAAGAAGCTGCCTTCTCTTTAAAGGGAGGCATTGCCTCTCATGCACAGAGGCCCCCGCCTCTCTCTCTAGAGAAAGTCACATTTCCCATATGATAACACAAATGGGGTACACAAATTATCTGTACTTTCATCCCATATAAACTTTTTAGGTGAGACTTACTTTGATTGTTTAATGTTGCAGCCGTATGCAAACCGTACCCTTTAAACAATAATTTAAAATAAAAAATTATCAAATTACTCATATACTAATTTGGGGCAGTTTGGTAATTTTATTTACTTTTAATTTATTTTAAATGGATCCGATTTCTATACGGCCAAACCCACATATGTAGAAATTTGGGCCAATTAATAAATTTATTTTTGAGATGGATTTTTGGATTTAATTTTTAAGGACATGTAATCTGTATCATGGAGATCATGAATATGACAAAATAAATAAATTTTAAAAATAAAAAATAATAGTTCTAGTAAGAAAATATTTGGATAGTTAGTTTTCATTGTTTTTAGATAGAACACGTACTTGCACCCATCTTTAAGATGGTTGCTTTACACTTTTTGGACTGCATGTGTAGCCATGCGGTTCAGCCCACATGAAACAATTTTTTTTTTCAAATAGATTTTAACTAGAAGAATGGAAATACTAAATTTGAGTTGGGGTAGTTTAGTAATTTTATTTACTTTTAATTATTTTTAAAATAATTTTTTTCCAAAAATAATGGACATACTAAATTTGAGCCTAATCCACTATATATAAAAGAAATAAAATCAAAATACACTTTATGTTCTAAAAAATAGAACTTTACAATAAAATAAAATTATTTTTAGATATAAAAAATAAAAAAAGACTAAAATCCCTCTCCACAAAATAAGTCACCGTAGAGAGAAAGGTGGCTAAAGTAGTAAGCATGCTACAAAGGTTTTCCTAAAAGAGAGAGGCTGGCAAGGCCACGATAGAGAGAGAGAGATGGCATGGCAATCATGTTTGGGGAGAGAGAGGGGGGCACAGCAACACAACATATTTGGGAGGAGGGAGAGAATGGGAAGATGGCAATCGTATTTGGGGAGGTTAGGTTAAGCAGCATGGGGGTGGCAACGGGTTAGGCCAGCCCTGGCACTAGCCAAGGCCCAGTACCCGTAGGCCAGGCTCGGCCCTGACCTGGCCAAAGAGACATTGGCCCAGGCTCAGCCAGAGCCCTATCAGGGTTGTGTCAGGCCAATTAAAATTAGAAAAAAATCAAAGAAAAAGATTCATGAAAAAGGGGACCGGGCCTGCCTTGGGCCATATTTTGTTGCCCCAGGCACTTGTCTATTAGGGCTTCGCTGACGGGGCTGAGATGGGCCAATGGACCCACTGCCACCACTGTATCCGTTCCACCCTAAACAATAAGTCGCTCGAGATAGAGGAGCCGCGTCATAGACGAAACCGTTTTAACTACTTGTTATTATTCGTTTAATTGCGAAAATTCACTCCTCAACAAAGCAAATTTCAGTGTAGATTGGTTGGATACAAATAGGTAGAGACAAAAATGCAGTGAGAAATAGGGGGCACGGCTTTACACCTTCGAGAGACAAATCCATTAAGTAAAAAATATATGCTCCCATTGCTATACACTTTTATTTTTTTCACAAGATTCCATTAAAAAGTTTGCAAACTTTTGAGTGAGTATTGAATCTGTGCAAAACTATTTGGTGAATATGATGGGCAAATCTACAAATAGGTTGCCGTGGCTGTGTCTTTCTTATTTGAGTATGTCGCATATGTCATTGCTGGATATCAAAGAACAAGAAGTAGTCACGAGTATCGTTTTTGGGAGCAATATATTTTCTTTTAATTTTCGCTCATATTTGAAAGATGAAAACCTTAGAAGGGCTTCCAAAAAAAACATGACGAGTATGAAATAGTTTAAATGTTTTTTAAAAAAAGATTTTTAGGCT
>NW_006499973.1:517127-603013 GCF_000471905.2 Amborella trichopoda | reverse complement strand
GATTAAATTTGGCATGGATCTCTAAAAAAGTCAAATCCTACACCCATGTGATAACTTTTTTAGATATCCGTGTCAACTTTAATGCTGATCTTTTGGAGTCCTATACACATGGGTGGGGGAGGGTCCTATATGAGTAATGTATATATATATATATATATTTCATTATTAGACCAGTTAAAAACTTTTTAGATATTTTAATTAAAATCAAAGAGTTTAGTTTCAAGTTATATTTAAGTTAATACCTTTTGGTAAAAATTAATTGTATGGACAACTATAATCCAAAATAATAATTTTCCAATATAAATATAAACCTGGATGGGTTAGAGAAGCATTCATGTATTCATCTTTTAAGAAAAGAAAAGACTTTGTTTTGGGAAAAAAAGCTTAAAGCTTGAACCCTTTTAAAATTGCTTGTGTCAAAGTGCTCTCTTCCTGATTTTTTATGTTTCTTCTAGTTCTCCGCATCAATTATCCACTTGATGATCCCATCTTCAGATTTTATCATTTATGACGAGCTTATTTTGATAAGCCAACCAAAAAAACCATGATGCTCTAGGAGAGATTAGTTTTTTTTACATGTCCTTTGAGATTCTTTTCTACAATTACTTCCTAAACACTCACTGGGGTAAAATATCGATAATTGAGAGCGCATTCACTTGATCTCTTCAAGCCTATGGCTGCGCAGTACTCTATGAGATTGCTCAATTATGGGAAATTGGGCTCTATAAGCCCATGAATTTTCACTTGTGGTCCTAGAGTGCCACAAGTGGTTTCATTAAAGATATTTCTTCCTAATAAATGATATGACCACATAGTCTACCTACTTGCCGACTCCCATTCTACCTACTTGCCGACGACTCCCATTCCAGCTTAGTTACTAGGATAAAATCAATTTCCTTAGTTGTTTTGATGCCGGTTTACTCTTGGCTTCACAAACAAGGTCCATTTGACAAATTCAAATTAGATAACTCTTAAATCTTAATTGAAATATTTAAATTTATGAGAATGAGCTGAAACCTTGATGGTAGTACCACCAAGCCCACTAAGGCTTATGAGGAAGTCTCATACTTTAATTCTCGCCAAAAAATACAGGGGCCTAAATCCCCACTAACTTGACGGTTTTTTTTGGTTGCCCTGCATGTAGCATGAAATTAGAATGCTGGAATTAGGGGAACAAAAATAGAAAGGGAGGAAACAAAAAGGCCAAGCGTAGCTAAAGGGCCAGCAGCATCATTTTCCTCTCGATAAATATGGAAAAAGGAATCCTATGGTCAAGTGAAGCACAAGCACAAATATCAAGGATGTTTAGCCAGAAGAGATGAAGGGACCAAGGGATTATTTGCTCTTGATTATACCTTTGATAACATTTAGAGAGTCTCCTTTGATTAGAATAATGCCCTGAATATCTCTGCTAACAATGATTTGCAAGCCCTATCATGGAGATGTTTTTGTATGTTTAATTCATTTTAAAAAAAACATTGCACAGCTTGCCCCTAAATCCTCAAGATAATGGCTATCTTTCTCTGTACTTTAAAATTCAATTTTCAACCGATTTGGTGCAATCAATTGGAAATTGTTTTTGTATGCTTAATTCATTTTTAAAAAAACACTGCACGGCTTGCGCCTAAATCCTCAAGATAATGGTCATCTTTCTCTGTGCTTTAAAATTCAATTTTCAACCAATTTGGTGCAATCAATTGGAAATTGGGTATTTTGTTCTGATCTAAAGAAGTTTTTTCATTTTGCTCCTTGAAGTGACTAGGGTATTGTAAGAGAAACCATATCAGCCTCGTTAACAGTGGTAGAACCACATGGCACAGCATAAGAGAAGATAGTGGTACCCTCATGATCTCTAAGAAGACCATCTACTCCAGCTTGCCCAAGATTTCCCAAAAGACCTCCATCAAAATTTAATTTATAAGCACCTTCAGGAGGAGCGGTTCAAGTAAAAAACGGACGGTATTTTGGAACACAAGAGAAAGATAGGAGATGTAAAGTAACAAAGATATCTGCCCTTGAAATTCCTCTATCTGTCCTTGAAATTCCTCTCCCATCAACAGTATAGAATACCAGTCCCATAAGGTCTGCAAAATTTTATCTTTAATGCTTGCAAGATCCAAAGACCTTTCAAAATTGAGTTTGTCCCACTCTAGCTAGATCTGCAATAAAATAGCACTTCTGACGATATTCCAAATAATAGTTACTATTTTGGGCAAAGATGGGAAGTTGAGATGATTAATAACTGAGATCAGCTGGCATGATACCAAAAGACTGAAAGCCCACTTCCAAAAATGATCTGCAAATGACCAATGCAAGAAAAGGTGGCAACAAATTTCTTCAATTGTTATTGCACATGAGACACATATTAGGAATGATTTTGCCCTGAAGATTTTCTATAGTAAGATATTTATCTTGTAAGGCAATCCAAAGGAAAACCTTATTCTTCATAGGGATATGTCATTTCCATATTAGAAAAAGATAGTCCTTGGACCACCTTAAACGATCATAGAAAAGTAATCGATAGGTAGATTTAATAGAAAAGACCCCGTCACTCTCATTTTCCCTTATAACCTTGTCTTCACCTGCATGCAAGATATAAGCATTCTGAAAGATAGATAATAAATTTTGAAATTATGAAATGGCTTGATTTGGTGAGAATTAAATTACCAAGCACCACATTTTTGCAACTATAAATTTTCCTTCAAGATTTGTGAAGAAAATTTACTTCCTCTCCATTTATTAATCAAATGAGTAAAATGTTCAAAACCATACTTTGCTGCTAAGACATCTTTCTATAGCTGACTGAGGCCTTGAATGATTATCTATCACTGAGAAGAGCCCAATTCAGATATTTAAGCTTTCGAATTCTTAGGCCACCCATTTTCATCGGAGTGTAAATTTTATCTCATGTTACCAAATGGAATTTTCTATGGTTATCATCGAAAGAACCCTATATGAAGTTGCGTATAAACCTTTCAATGATTTTAATAACGTCGCTCGGCATTTGTAGAATGGACATGAGATAAAGGGGTAGATTTGCATAGGTCGATTTGACAAGGGTAATATGACCACCCAAGGAAAGAGTCTTAGACTTCAAGAGATCCAGCTTAACTTGGTACCACTGGATTAGAGGTCCCACACAGACCTAGGAAGCCTTGAATATGAGATATAAACCCCCAAATATTTGTGAGGGAAAAGAGTCAATTCTGCAACCAAGAATAAGAGCCAAAGAATGAAGCACATCACGGGCACATGAAACCCCAACCATAGATGTTTTATGAAAATTCACTTAGAGGACCATGGCTAGTTGGCAGCACAAGAGGAAAACACTGAGATTTTTAATCATGACTGGATCTGGAACACAAAAGATCAAAGTATCGTCAACGTATTGTAAATGTGAAATAAAAGGCCCGTTGGTCCCAGCTTGGAACCCCTCCAGTCTTTCTGTTCTCACTATATTTTTATACATCATGCTGAACTTTTTTTCCATTTGGGAAAAAAGAAAAGGGAAAAGAGGGTGACGTTGTCTAAGACCCTTAGAAAGCTTTGAAAAAACCTCGGATAACCATTAATTAGGATGAAGAAGTGAGCTGAAAAAAGACAACCCAAAATACAAAAAATCTAGTTGGTACCAAAATTCATAACCTCTTCGAAGTTTTTTTTTCTGGTTGCCGTACATGTGAGCCTTTTTGAGCTTCTCAAGGTTATTCGGTTGTGGTGGAGGGAAACTTGTATACGGAACAACAACAGAAAATGATCCGGGTCAAGTGGGCATTTGCAAAAAGGATTTTAGTTTTCCAATCGTGACCTAACCTCAAATTTATTAAATAAAAGTTGAGAAAAAAGTGATTTTTGAGAGTTTTATTGTTGGTTGATCTAAAATATCTATTGTCAAAGCGATGAACGTTTGACTTGGTTCACATGGATAACGCACGTTTGAAAGGAGAATTCTACAAAAAGCCGCCTTCTACTAAACAAAAAAGAAGTTTTAAGATTTCAATACAAAGTCACACTCAATGGTTAAAAAGAGCAATTAAAAATCAAGAGAGAACGAGAGGATTTTTCTTTACACCAGGGCCCCAAAGAACCGTCCGGGGGTCATGCTGACTTGGATGACGTGGCTTCTAATCTTTGTTAAAGCGGTCAACACGTGTGCATCTACCTGGTATGGCGTCATCCTCACCCTTTCCATCAGTGTAACGTCCGCCTTTCTCTTTTGCATTGTCACCGGCCACCGGCTCTTCGTGGGTGGTTTCACCGACATGCGGGTTTGATTGCTACGCGGCATGTTGATTTTTCAGATTTTCAGGGTCGCAACGGCCAGGGCTCTTTCCAAATACTTTGAAAATTAACTCTCTAAAAAATGCATTACAAGATCCATTATCTTCAAATTTTAAAATCTATTTTTTTTTTCTCATCATGAGGTCCAGATGATCAATTTGAACATATTTGAGCATCAAAAACAACTTTTTGTAATAAAATTTTTGAGGCGTACCCTAATTTGATTGTTTAGAGTCTCCCACTTATACAAATTTTTTTGTTTGATAATTGCTTTATTGTACCATAAAACAACTCTTTCATTTGTACTGAATCAGTTCCGACTAAGAATGACGTGGATCTCCACTTATTTTTAACCTAGATCGTCAATTTCTTATCCAAATTAGCAATTTTCAAAATACTGATATCTCCTAAATCTCTGCGTATGACTTTTTAATTTGTCCGGATCGCCCTGATGTTTACCTTGATGCAATAACACCAAAAGATCAAAAAAAAAAAAAGGGAAACATTTATACAGAGCCGATGCTCTAAACAATCAAATTAGATCTCACCTCAAAATTTCACTGGAAGAGGTTGTTTCGATACTCAGCTATCGTCCAATTGACCATCTTGACAGCAAGCGTGGGCATGAGAAAAAAATGGATTTAATGTCTTAAAAATAATACATCTTGTAATGAATTTTTGGACCTTTAATTTTAGAGATTTTTCAAGTGTTCATTGGTTTGTTGGATCTACACTAATTTTGAAGCTTTAAATTTTATAATTAAAGATGAAAATATATTTTAAAACTATCACAAATATTTCCAGTCTTAAAACTATATTTTTTAACACTATTTGAAGGTGTGCTTTACTTTAATTGTTTAGAGCCTCGGCCCTATACAAACCGCACCCATTAAACAATCGTAACCAAGGTTTTAGAAACTGGAATCGCCCGTCCAACTGGGTCGCAATTGAGTAGGATCAACGACTATGATTCCAAATTGGCTAGGCGCTTCACCCGCACGGAGAGAGAGCAAAAGAGGGCGAGAAAGAATTTTTTTTAGAAACAGCACGTACTATGCTCCAAACAGAGTATACTGTACACTTGATCCCTCAGATAGAAAACTAAATTTGAGATCATCTTTTTGCTATAAAATTTTGGGAACCACGTAAAATTTTCCAGATCATTATATTTAAATTTTTTTTTGAATTTTTAGTTTTCTAACACTTAGATCCCGTTTTTAAAAATTGGCCAGCCTTTAAGTATTTTTTTTTTTCAAGCCTATAGAGAATGCAGTTTAAAATTTTTCTTACTATTAGCATATAGATTGAAGAAATTATATTCCAAAAATTTTAAATCTTAAAAATACTCCTAGATTAAGTTTCACGACGGTTAATAGACAATATTCATCCTCAAAAGCACCAAACCTTTTCGCATTAAAATAGCTATTAAGGCCATTTTCAACATTTTACCCACATAAAAAAACTAACCTTTTTTTTCTCAAAAAACTTTTAAGATCGACCATTTCATAAGTGGCATCATGGCGATTTCCCTAAATCCAGGGTAATCTTGAGCGTGCGTCCGTAATTTTCCAAAAGCGCAAGAACCAGCGGTACCATCACGAAAGAGTTTTAACTTTTATCTTTAAAAAACGTCTACTTCTCTCCCATTAAAAATATAAGAAGCAAGCTTTCTATGCCTACAACATAAAACTTATATACTTAGTTTTTATTTATGCAACAGTACATTATGAATGGGGTTAAGATTGCCTCAATCACAATGTCATGTCTCTACAATGTTTTATTTTTATTTATTTTTTATAAATTATTTGGACATCAAATTTTATAGGTCCAATCTTCTATTAAATTTATACTAGCAAAATATAAAAAACAAATATTTCTAATAAAATAAAATGACCAAAATACCTCTGAATATTTCAAGAGGTATTTTGGTCATTATATTTTATCGAAAAATTATTTTTAATATTTTTTATAGGTGCACCTCAATGAAAATATATCACGTACCAAATTTCATATTCATACAATTTGTATAAAAAACATAAAAATAAAATACTTTGAGACTTCGGATCTAAGATCAAATGGTGAGTGGCTCTCTTGATCAAAATTGAACGGCTGGAAGGTAGGAAAAACATAGAAACATTTCTCAAATATAAATAGTTTAAATTTTTTCGCTTGTTTTAAACTGTCTTTCACTATCCAAGCGTTCAGTTGGAACTCCTCTTGTTCCACCACGAATAATATTAAGGAAAAGTTGTTTTACATGGGTTGGACCGCATTTATACAATATACGATCCCAAGATATAAAGCAAGTTAATGGTCCAAATGTTTTCTTCATAAAATCATTAGGTTTTTATTTCTTAAAATTTATTTATTTATTTATTTATATCCATGATCTCCATATTAGAAATTATATGTTCTTAAAAATTGGGTCCGAAATCTATCTCAAAAATAGATTTTTAAGAGTCTGACTCATTTTTACATGGACTCATAGAAACTGTCCGAATAAAAACTACATAATGTATAAATAAAATAAGAAGCTGTTATTCTCACGTTTATTTTTATTAATCCGACCTAAGATATTGTATGCTATCAGTTGTCACATCCTTGTTTTGGGTGGAACAATAAAATGTTGGGTAAGAATAGCAATTAATGAAATAAGAGCTTCTCTTTAATATCAAAAATTTAAGAAAAGGATGTAGTTGTAGTGAAGCTAAGGATTATGAAAACAAAGTAAAGCCTCACCTTGAATGCTTATCTAGAAAGGCATCATAAATCTTGGTTCTAAAATCAAATTGCAACACGGACTATGGAATGAGATAGATCTTGTGAATCCATAAGTATTTATTTTTATAATGAAATAGACGGTCTAGATAATTTATTACAATATATACTTTTAAAACCTGAAATCCTAAATTTTTTGACAACTATAATGGTTAACGCTGAGATGATCGATTTGAAATTTCTTGATGCTATAATTACAACCATAATGGTAAAGGTTAAGTTTCTCGATGCTATAATTATAATTTTTTTTTTTGAAGTGGGGCTTTACACATTTTGATAGGACCGCAGCCCCGATCAAACTATTTACTTCAAAAAGTGCAGCGAACGGTAAATTTTTCAAGTGAACGGTAACTCCACAAGGGAATGTATACGTTGCGGTATAAAAGTGCAGGTTCTTTGTGAGCTACATTAATTTAGAGAGAGAGAGAGAGAGGGAGAGGGAGAGAGAGTCCGTCTCATTTTCCTTTTGGATGCTCACGTTTTTTAGCAGGCCATTGTCCATGGCGTATACCCCATGTCTTTTCCTCGTCCTTGTGCTACCTGGTATGCCTCTAATTCCTCTATTTTATTTCCTAGTTTCTCTGGATGTCTGCCCTTTTTTTTTCTTGATTTTGAAGTCTATGGATTTTGTTTTTCCTTTGTTTTGAAGTTCTCATGTAATGTGGTTTGATTTTTCGGTTTCCTCTGTTTATGTGTCCTGCTTCTCTTCACTTGAAGTTCTCATGGCTTTTACTTCTAGTTATAGTTTCTTTAGGATATTTAGTTTTAGATTTTCTTTATTGAATTGGGTTAATTCTGTTTTTCTGTTGAATTGAGATTCTCCTGGCCTCTGGTTTATTTCTTGGGGCTTCCACCTTTTATTTCTATAAGGAACATTTGTACTTTGCTTCTTTCTTCACCCAGATCTGCTTCTTCCGAAAGGTTCGGGTGTAAATTGTGAAATAAATCTAATTCTTGGATGCTCCCCTATTTATTTTCAGATTTTTTGTGGTTCTAAATGATTGGGGATGGATGTTAAATTATGAATTTTAGTTTATTTGAATAGGATTTTGAAATTGAAATATTCTTTGGGATTTCTTGTTTTCTGATGCTCTATGTGTTGTTGTGTGTGAATTGAAAAATTTGATTGTGTTGGTCATTCTTGAAACATAAGGACTTGAAGTTTTTGGCTGGAATTATAAGTTTCAGTTATAGTTTTCTTGATTCGCCTGTTTGAAGCGATTGGGATTTAATTTCTCAGGGATTTAGATGGTAAAACGGCTTTTTTGTAAGTATGAATTCATTGTGTGTTAAAAGATGTTTTTCTTGGAAGAAATTCAGTCAATCTCTGTAAGCATTTTTTTACTTATGAGAATTGTCTTTTGATCTTGTGACCTCTGGGCAATGGAATTGTGATGTGTATGATGGTCTAATGCATTGCTCTCAAAAGGAAATGCGGTTACAGTTAATAATTTAATCCTGCTTCCAAAGTTTCCAAGTATTACTCAAATGTGAGGGGATCCTTTTAAGACCATCAGTTTCTAAGCCGTAAAACTTAGGAATTGTAATCCACTTCAAAACTGGATACTCAAAAATTCAGTTTCGGAATATATATCATACATGACATGTGTAAGTTATATGGTATGGGACAGCATAGTTGTATCCACATACTGTTGTTGATGATGGATGGTAGGGACTAATTGCAGTTTTCGATACAGGCATTCTCCTGGGCGCAGTTAATCTCTATTGTCCATCATTAGTAACAGAAAGTGGATGGTCGTATGGTGTACTGAACATGAACAAGTATGATTTCCTTAGGAGATTTGATTATCTACTATTTGATACTCTTTTTTTTTCCTTTCACTAAGGGGATGCCTTTGAATCAACATGGAAACCTATGCAATTTCAGAGGTATTATAGCCCAAAGCTCAACTGGAAGGCATTTTGTATCATGCCCTTGAGGTTGTGGGTTCAAACCCACTTTTTTTTTTTTTTTTCCATTTTCTGAAACTGTTTGGTTTTAAACCCAATTCGCCAATAGAGAGAGAAAGAAAATGTGCAAGTAGTTTCATGCTTCAATCACATAACAAACATCTATTTCTCAAAACTAATGAACCAGTTTGTTGGGTTTTGAAGGTCTAACACTCCAAGCATTGAGCTTAGGCGTCGGTATAAACTATGGCCAAATCGCCAACAATCTTCCCTCCCCCTCACGAGTGGCTGGCCTCCTCAACTCTCTCTCTATCTCTAAAGTTAAGCTTTACGACGCCGACCCCAATGTCCTTCGAGCCTTTGCCAATACCAATGTCGAATTCGTAGTTGGAATTGGCAATGAGCTCGTCGCAAACATAACAGACCCAGACAAGGCCTTACAATGGCTAACTACCCATGTCCAACCCTATATCCCTTACACTAAGATCACTTGTATAACAGTGGGAAATGAGATTTTTTCAGGCAATGATACTACCCTAATTACCAATCTTGTCCCTGCAATGCAATCTCTCCATTCAGCTCTCCAGACCCTTGGATTGAGCCACCAAGTCAATATATCGACCGCCCATTCATTGATGGTCTTATCAACCTCATACCCACCTTCTTCAGGGACTTTCAAACCCGATATTCAAGAGTACATGCAAAGTATACTAAACTTCCATGCTGAAACCAATTCTCCATTCTTGATCAATGCTTATCCTTACTTTGCATATAAGGATAACCCAAATAATGTACCGCTGAACTATGTGTTGTTCCAGCCTAATGAAGGGGTGGTCGACCCAGTAACAGGGCTTAGTTATGATAACATGTTATATGCTCAAATTGATGCGGTTTATAATGCAATCAAAACATTGGGTCACCCTGAATTGGAGGTGAAAATTTCGGAAACAGGGTGGCCTTCAAAAGGGGACGAGAATGAAGCTGGTGCAACACCTGAAAATGCAGAGATTTATAATGGGAATTTGCTCAAGAGAATCGAGATGGGGCAGGGGACTCCAATGAGGCCTGATGTGCCATTGCATACTTATGTTTTTGCATTGTTCAATGAGGATTTGAAGCCCGGTCCAACATCTGAGAGGAATTATGGGTTGTATAACCCTGATGGAACACCAGCTTATAACATTGGGCTTAATGGGGTTCTTCCTGGGTACCATTCCGGGTCGTCGAGTAAGGTATGTTGTGTCTTATTGCTGTTTTTTTTTTTTTTTTTCAATGTTGAGTTTGCTCTTTGCTCCTTTTGAGGGGGAGTTCATGCTAAAAGTTGTTGGATCATTTGAATATTTTGGGGGGGCAATCCATGCTGAAATTGAGCATTTCTTGCCTGCAATTTTGGTTGGAATGAGCCCCTTACGATGAAGTCAAGTTTGAAGGAACAGATCTTTTTCATCGATTCTAGACCCATCTTAATGATTATTTGGCAAGGATCATTATTGGGTTGGTAGAAACTTAAAGAATGTTTGGGGTGGTTTTAAATCTACAAAACAAAAATTTTGCAAGGTAGTGTTTTTAAAGGATTAAAGGAAAGTCGTGCTAATTTTATTTCAAAAAGTTTCTATGATATCCAAATTTTCAATTCTACGGTGCCCTGGTGCACAACGCTCGTCACCGCCTACGCTTTGCCATTGAGTGATTTGTGTTGTGCACGGCGCACAGTGCACAAGTATGAAACTGCCATCGAGTGATTTGTGTTGTGCACAGCGCACAGTGCACAAGTATGAAACGCAAATGAATACTTGAAAAGGCTCTCTCTCTCTCTACATGGGAATCCGTTGTCATCCTCTTTTTCTCGTAGGTGAGAACTGGTTTATGGTGCATTCTGAGCCTCATTATAGCAATTTTAATCTGACCGCACAAACGACGCGTTGAGACTTGAGATCCAGAGGAGAGGGCGTCATAAATTTGGACTTTTCCTCTCTCTGAAATTTTGTTAGAGAGATCACACAGGTCAGTGGATTCTTCCCCACTTCTCCATTTATTTAGTTTCATTATTAATTAGATGCTATTTGCTGTGCATTTGGGGTCTCATATTTCTTATCGCCATGATCACACCTTTTCTCTCTTAGAGAGAGAGATGGAGAGAGATTCTTTCTGTCAACAACTGGACAAAAGTTCCATTGTCTTTATTCATAGAGGGCGTGGTGTCATGCTCTGGCTTTTAGGGCTTATCTCTTAAATGATTTAGAAAGGGAAAAAGATTGAAAGAGAAAACCCATGAACCATTTCACCGACTTTATTGGTATCTCACAAAGCTTGAAGGAGACTGCATATTCTTCTTCTTTCCAAAGGTTCTTCTCAACAAATACAACTCTCTCTCCATCTCTCTCCTCTTTACATACTAAAACCTTTTTAGTGATCTATTTGGCAATAAAATATTGTTTCACTTTTGCCCTTCCTTGCCAAAGGTAAAGGAAAAAAAAAAAAAAAAAAAACAAAAAAAAGAAGAAGTTCTAATCTGAATAAGTGTTTTTTCAATTGGAGACCCTTTAAAAAAACAAAAAAATTACAAAAAGAAAAAAAAAAAAAAAGAAGAAAAAAAATAAAATAAAATAAAATAAATCCCTTAACCTCCTTTCCTCTCTGTCTCTCCAACTCAATAACACTCTTTTTGGCACGACAAGAGTGATTCAAAGCACGTGGGATGACTATATATTCATGAGAGTATTAAGTTTTTCTTGAAGACAAAGCATTGGTGCCCATGTGAGCGTTAAGAAGCCTTTGAACGCCCACCCACTAACTCTTTTTAACTTCTTAAGGGAGGTGGCAGTTCTCTATCAAACTTTCTTTTATCATTTATATCAACATTATTATGCATTTCACATGGGAAAAGCTCATTAAAATATGGAAAATGACAGTCCTATCGATCTTTATCATTATGGTTGTAAAAGAAATTAGGATTTCGAGCTTTAAAAATATTGTATCTTATAGCACATTATCTGGAACATCTATTTTCAAGTATCCACTAATTCATAAGATCTGTACCATGTGTTGATCCAAAAATTTCGTAATTATTGTTAAAAATTCATTTTTAGAGTAATCGTTTCCTACGCCCAGAGTGTTCTCGAGGTGAGGCTTGGCTTTCTTTGAGGTTTGAGGCTTAGGCCTTGTAGAAACTGCATCATGCATCATTGTCCACCGTCCTTTTTGGACCGAAATTTCGTTCTCTTTTGCCGCCATTTCGGACTAAGGCTTCTCGTCTCTCTAAGTCGTCAATTTTGCGTTCCATTCACTCATACCGAGATTTCACATTCTCTATATTGTCAAACTTTCGCACTTTGAGTCCTTAAGTTAGACCAATATTTGGTTCTCTCTCCGATTTCGTGACGCATTATTGACCGAAATTTCGCTCTCCAAATGCTTGCAGGTGGGGGCGTCATTCTTTCAATTCGCACGGGGCTTGAATCATTCACGACCGCGACGTGTGGTGGTCTAATTTTAGTTTTAATTTTTTCTTAGTTTGAAAGTTAATACAAAGTCCAATTCTTTAATCATCGAACTTATTTCTTCGGTGTAAAGAACCAATAATTACTAGAGAAAGAGGTCACATATTTCTTATCTCTCTCTAAATCTGTATTAATTCTAAAATAATGAAAGAGGAAGGGAATATATTCTGTCTTACGAGAGGGAAAAGATCAGGTACCTTTCTTTTTTATTTCTTTCAAAGCAATATACCTTTTTTATATCTTTCAAAGCAATATAAAGTCCAATTCTTTAATCATCGAACTTTTTATTTGTATCTAAAGATTCAATAAATTACTTAATCACAGAGAGAGAGAGAGACTTATCTCTCTCTAAAATTGGGGTAATAATAAATTAATGAGAGGGAGAGGGGGAACATTTTCTAGTTGTTTCGCAAGAAGGATGACGTGGCTTTCCACTTTAGGAGGCCTTATTCGTAGATGAAGTAAAAAAGAGCCACGTTGGAATGGCGTTGGATGTGCAGGTTAACACGTCAGTTGAGATTGCGGTGGGTCTAAAATAAACCATCTCCTTAACTTTTTAAAAGATTTTTATATTTTATTTTATTATTATATAATATAATATAATAATAATAATAATAATAATAATATTATTATTATTATTATTTTTTGCCTCTATATGCAGTTATTAGGTTTGTGTGGTTAATTTGCAATAGGTAACGAGACCTCATGTGAGAGTATCTGACGAGACCCCCAATACAACTATTTCTCTATCTCTCTTACGTAAAACAATAATCTGTATTTTTTAAGGGATGGGGGCTTGGGTCAAGAGTTTTCATAGCACTACTTTTCCGGTTTCAACTTTGTCAAAAAAAAAATAAATTTATTTTTTTTATTTTTCATATTGATTTTTATTTTTGGGGTATCATCCAATTTTTTAGGATAATATCTAGGAATTTCTTGTATCATTTTATTTAGGGGAGTGATTAAATGTATCTTTAGTACACTGTTACAGTGTGTTGGGGATTGGGAATGTCCATTTTCCCAAGTAAAAAAATCTTGAAACTTATTTAGGGAAGCCGGCCAACTATTTTTTTGTTCAACCAGTTTCACATCCTCTCTCCCCCCACCCCCTCCATTAAGACCAGTGTAAGAAAGAGCGACTCGAGCCGACTAATTGGTCATGGGCAGAGCTGATTACTTGGGCCAAGTTGAATTACTCAGCCCGATTAGTACAGAGTTATGTCATGTGCAAAAATGTGGATAACAAACCCCAAAAAAATTATAAAAACTGTTAAAATTTAATATGTAATTTTTTTTATTATATTGTCATATATAATAAGGGACACAAACAAATATTATAGTCATAATTAGATTCCAAATAAAATTTTTAGGCACCAGAGGCAATACTTTTTCAGTGAGCACGTAATTGAAGGAAATGACATATTATACAATAGTAAAAAACATTGCTCAAATGTGGCATGATCGACGATGGGGTTCGGGACTTTCTTGACTTTGGCTATAAAGGTTGACTGGTGCAAAAATCGTTGTGAAGCCCGGTGGAGTTTGTAGGGCAGCAACAATACCTCCTTGCTGACTAGGAATACTACCTTGTGAAATTCCTAGGCCATAATCATCTAAACTTTGAAACTGTCAACGTTCCTCTCCTCCTTGGCCTGTATTTTACTCCTCGTTGGTGTTCTTATTGTCTTGAATACTAGCTTACAATGCCAACCACCTGTGCGTCTCTGTCTAGGGTGCAGCTGCTATGCTTGGCTCTCTGGTCTTCTTCCTGAACCAATCTAAGCTCCTCTTCTTCTCTGATGGAAGTCGTAGTACCTTGCAGCACCTCACACTCTATGACCATTGGCGTACTCCATTCATCTCACATTACCCCATCATCATCATCGTTATCTTCATCATTTCCCTCATCGAAGTCATCCTTGTCTTCCTCCATGTCTTTTGTGACTGCCGCCACGTTCCCCTCATTGATTGCTGGAATGTCAACATTGTTCATGCACGTGACCTGTCTTCTAAGAACACCTATCTCGAGAATAAGGGGATAATGATGATGGATGCGTTGAGAATTGGAGATGTGATGGTTATCCGTTCCATTATTAAGTTTAAGTGCCTAGAATGAAGGGAATGCTTGAGAAGATTGAGGCATGCATGCATGGCCATGATTGGTTAGGTGCCTCGATCTAGCCTCCGGGTCGGGTTGACCTGGTGGCGTGGTTCTGGGTTTAAGATGGACCCGGGACCTGAGATCGCTTTCTCGGGAACCGTGCGAAGGGGGCACGGGCAGGAATACCAATCGATGAGAGAGGAATTAGGGTCGCAAGGCAGGATTCACCTTGCATGGGTCCGTGACGTGCTCGGGCTGACTCGCGTGGGCGCCCTCTTAGATCACGAAGAATGCCCCTCTAGCCTGTGGCCGGTTTGGAATCGCTTCGCTTGACTTGTTTTCTTCTTACATGCAAAACACACACACACACACATTAGAGTATAGATAAGTGGGTCTGATGACCTCACCTTGTCATAGGGTGAACACACACATGCATGTGTACTCAAGGAGAAATGAAAGAAATAGGATAAGAGGGTCCATATCAATTCGACAGCCTTACGACGTTTCCTTGATGAGGGCCTTATAGTAAGATCCTATAGTAAGGAAAGAAAGAAAGGGGTGAGATAAAAGAGATGACAAAGAAAAGGAGAAAGGGTTTGAAGGCTAGTGTTTCTTTCAACTAGTTCTTCAAATAAAAGTGGGATGGAGTTTGGATTGGATTTCACCTAACTCCTAGAGGCGAAGAATAGAGATTTTTGTGAAGAGAAGGAGAAGAAAATGAACGAAAGAAGTGATGAAGGTCAGCTGGGTTCTCGCTGAACCTTCGAAGAATGGAGTCGTTTGACGCGACAGCTAGGTGTGCATAATGACAAGACTAGCGCGAAGACTGGTCTAGGACAGTAGCTAGACGTGCATGGTAACTGGACAGTCATAACAGTTAAACTACTCAACGATCAAACATACACGATGACTAATCTGGCACAGTGGCTGGTCTTGTGCGGCAGCTAGACGGGCACGGTAACAAGCCCGACACAACGGCTAAACTACTCGACAACAAGACTGGCACGATGACTGTCTTGGCATGGTGACTAGTGTGGCGCGGCAGCTAGACGGGCATGATAACTAGTCCAACACAACAGCTAAACTACTCGACATCAGAACTAGCACAGTGGTGCAAGACCTAACCAGCCCTCTAGACAAGCAAAAAAGGGATGGGAGAGAAAAGATATCATGCCCAGTAGTGTGTGTTGCCGTGCGTGGCAGAAAGTGGGAAGGGAGAAAAATCACGCACGACAGTGTTCAGTACCGTGTGCAACAGTCAGAGAGAAGGAAGGGAAAATCATGCATGGCATTTGCACTACCGTGCACAACAAACAAAGGAGGAAAAGATTTTCACGCTCGGCAGTATGAACTGCCGCATGCAACAGGCTGAGAGAGAGAAGGAGATCACGCCCGACATTTGCACTAATGTGGGCAACGCACAGGGGGAGAAGAGATTGTCACGCTTGCTAGTAAGCATTGCCTTGCGCAACAGACTGAGAGAGAGAAGAAGATCACACTCGGCATTTGCACTACTGTGCGCAACAAATAGGAGAGAAGAGATCGTCACGATCGATAGTATGCACTGCCGCATATTTGCATTGCCGTGTGCAACGAACAGGGAGAGAAGAGATTGTCATGCTTAACAGTATCCACTGCCGTGCGCAATAGACCGAGAAAGAGGAGAACATGGGATGAGAAAGAAATAGAGAGAAAAAAAAAAAAGAGAGGAGAAAGGAAAGGAAAGAAGAAAGAGAGAAAAGGAAAAAGAGAAGAAAGAAAACGAAGGAAGGAAAGAGAGAAAAGGAAGAAGAAAGAGAGAAATAAGAGAAAGAAGAGAGAGAAAGAAGAGAAGAGCAAGAAGAGAGAGAGAAGAGAGAAAGAAGAGAAAAATAAGAGAGAGAGAAGAGAAAAAGAAGAGAAAAATAAGAGAGAGAGAAGAAAGAGAGAGAAAGTTTACCTTATGCTCGAAGTACCACCAAAAGTATTCTCTCTTCTCTCTCTCTCTCTCTCTCTCTCTAGGACATGACCCAAAATCTCAAGCAAAAAGTAGATTTTTTATTGATGAAACTTGGGTTCTTTTACATGAGGTGCATGCTTGTTTATATAGAAATGGCGCCCAAAGGTGGGTGTACATTAAAAAGTTGTTCTAATTGTTAAAAATTAGGTATTAAAATAATTAAAAATAATTTAAGAAAATGGGGAAAAATGATGATTTTGCCCTTGCACCAACAATCCATAAAATTCAAATTGAGTTCCCACTGTGCCCAATAACTCTTGCGATCTTCCCGGGTTGGTTCGGGGTCTTTTCGATCTCCATTCGACCGAAAGATGATTCTTTTCTTGATCAGCTCGAGAAGACGATCATTTTGATACCACTTTCGAGCCACGGATTGGGCCCTTAGGCCACGATCATAAGTGCGAAAATCACGGGAAACGTACGATCTTTGTTTAAAGACTACGTGCATTTCTTGGTGTTTTTCAATGATTTATTCACTGAATATCGACGAGCAAGTCATTGTGAGCGTTTGGTGACGAACGTGGCTTGATTTGGTGCCCAAATGAAGATTTTCCATTTTTGAATTTTGGCTGGAATTTGGTTTCTGGTGGCCGAAAAGTGCAGCAACTTCGTATCATTGCACGTCAAATCTGACCGTCTATCACATCCGTGGTTCGGCTCTGATGAAGCCTCGAATCTTGTGCTCGTAATAGGTTTGGTTTTGGGTCGATCTGACGTGCGAGCACCGTGAGGTGGCCACTCCATCGAGGTGCGCTCCTGCTGAAAAACTTGCAACTTTGCCTTGAATCGTGATCTTCTCTCATGTTTTTCTCCCTGCTCGGGCCCCGACATGGGTTGTGCCACATATCAAAATGCTCGGGTCGACGAGACGAACACGCTTATAAAATTTGAGCTTGATCCGGCTTGGGATGAGAGAGACATGGTCTTTAAAACTTGAGCCTGAAACCCATAAACACAGTTTCCATTAATGAAAACTGGTTCACTGAGGGTGTACGGTAATAGCGTGTGACCTATCCATTTCGGGTAATTTGGCCATAACTTGGTCCAGGAACGTCTAATCAAGCCGAAACTTGGTCCTTAAAGGTTTTTAGACGTTCTGGATCCAATGGTGGTAGTCCGACGGTCATTTGATGATTTGTTGATAGGACTGTAGTTATAAGGTCCATTTTAGGGTGATAGAGGTTGATTTTTCCAAAACTGTTTCCGTGTCTCCACTACCTTAAACTCGTCAGATTGTGACGAACCTTGGAACATATTATTAAGAGACATTTATTAATATTCTTGATCCTTCTTGGGCCATTCTGAGACTGCTGGAAATTTCGCTTTTGGATTAGGGCTTTATGGTCCTGGCCTCTCTTTATTCTGCATCGGGGATACAAGGTGATTAAAAATGCCCTCAAACAGCTTGCCCCATCAAATGTTGTGCTTCAAGAGAAGTGAGAAGGACAACATTCAGAAAATTGCTCCTCAGCTTTATTATTATTTTTTATCCTAGCCACAGAACCACACGAACGCGGAAGGAATATTCGCGTAATGCTATAACCAGGCTGCTTAGACGTCTAGATGCCTTTATTGTGGATCCATTCATGGAGATTTCGAGGGAGAAGGGACATTGAGGGATGATTTTAACGTTTACCCCTGTTGGAAGTTTTGGCGGCATTGTTGACAGCCACACTAGGTTTCACAAGATGCCTGGTATGACAGTTTCTTGCCTATGAGGGTTGATTTTAAAGTCTACACCATGTTGGAAATTTTTATGGAATTGTTGGCAGCGACACCAGGTTTGTAGGATGCCTGGTATGACAGTTTCTTGCATGTGAGAGATGATTTTGAAGTCCACACCATGTTGGATGTTTTGGTGGCGGTAGAATCGGTGAGGGATGATTTTAAAGTCTATACCCCGTTGGATGTCTTGGCAGCGTTGTTGGCAGTCATACCAGGTTGTAGGGTGCATGACATGACAGTCTATTGCTTGTGAGGGATAATTTTAAAGTATACACCCTATTGGAGGTTTTGGTGGGGTTATTGGCAGCCATATCAGGTTTGCTTTGACAAGCAGAGTACCTCTGAGGTCCCATCCTGCCGAGTCCAGTCGGGGGCTTTTCGTTGGCCTGTCCTGAACGTTTAGTTTGGTCAGGGAGGGATTTTGGCGAGGCGGCCTTGAAAGGGCTCTACCCTGGTTGTTGTGGGCAGGTGTTGACTTGATTTGACAGTTTCTTGCCTTGTTGTGGATGTTGAAGGATGATTTTAACGTCTACACCCTGTTGGACATCTTGGCGGCATTGTTGGCAGCCACACCTGGTTTTGCAGGATGCCTAGTATGACAGTTTCTTGCCTTGTGAATGATATTGTTTTTGGGTCCCGATAATAGGGTATTCTGCTACCAAGGATTTTTTTTTCTTGAAATGCTGGCCGAAGCTGCCTGTGAAGACGAATGCTGCATCAACCTGCTTTATTGGTTCGAGCGTCCTTTGCGGGTTTTCACTTAGACTGGAGGAGCGGTGCTGTAAAGACGTTTTTCACCAACTTTCTTTTTATTACGCATTTTTACCCATGGCCTGACGGCCATGTCTGCCTTTTTGTCTATTTTTGCTCACGGTGCCCATTTCGGGTTTCCACCATGCCTGGCATTTAGTTACGGAAAGCTTTTACTCATGGTTTTCTGACCATGCTCGTCCATCTTTTTTACTCATGGTGTTCCCTTTTCAGGTTTACACCATGCCCGTTTTTTGGTGAGGGCATGTTTAAGGTCATGCCTTTGGGACCTGGGCAAAGCAGTTTAACGTCATGTGGCCAGGATGTGTACTACAGTTTAAAGTCATGCAATTGGACCATGATGGTGGTGGATGACGGTCTGTGGAGGCCATGTAATGAGTATATTTGGTGGAGATGGCACGAGACTTTCTATGGATGATGGATGGTATTTGAATGGAGGGTGGAGAATGGGTGACCCATTAACTAACTGAGAGTATGGATGATGGAATGGCTCACCATTTATTGAGCATGGGTAAGACTCACTGGGATGAGTGTGCGAAGAGGCCTGCATGAAAAAGGCATGTGTGCAATGGAGGGGGCACACGTGTGTGGAGGCATATTTAAGGTCATGCCACCGGGACCTGAGCAAAGCAGTTTATCGTCATGTGGCCAGGACGTGTGCTACAGTTTAGGATCATGCAACTGGACCATTGTGCAAAGCAGTTTATCGTCATGCGGTCAAGACTTGTATTGTAGTTTAGGGTCATGCAACTGGACCGTTTGTGTGAAACAGTTTAACGTCATGCGGGCAAGATGTGTACTATAGTTTCAGGTCATAGAGTTGGACCGTTGCGCAAAGCAATTTAACGTCATGCAGTTAGGACGTACACTATAGTTTAAGGTCATACAGTTGGACCGTTGCACAAAGCAATTTAGCGTCATGCGGTCAAGACGTGCACTATAGTTTAAGGTCATATAGTTGGACCGTTGCGCAAGGCAGTTTAGCGTCATGCTGCCAAGACGTGAACTATAGTTTAAGGTCATACAACTGGACCGTGTATGAGTTTCCATGTATGTGGGTCACCAATGAGGGGTGGACTCACTGGGAGATGTGAACTGGATGAGGCTCCATGGGGAATGGGGATGTGGTTGGTGGTCTGACTCGCTAGGGATGATATGGTTGAGGCCATTTATAGGCATTGGGTTCAGATGGTGATGGTGACCCAGTGAGAGATGCTAGGTGGAAATGGATTCACTGGGGAATTAGGAACCAAGGGTGGTTCCTTGTTGGTGATGGAAAGGTAATGGGGGTCGAACCTACTGATGCGCACACGGACGAGCCCGTTAGGGAAGGTGTGCGTGAAAGTTCATGCAAAAGGCGTGGGTGTAGCAGCAAAAGGTTGCGCATGGCAGTAAAGGGGTATCACGTCCAGCAGCATCATTGTAGAGGTCGTCAAGGCGCATATTACAGTGGAGCACTCATGGCAGCAAACGTGCTCGGTGGTGAGTGCACTATAGCGTGTGGTGTGGACGTGTACGACAATAGCTTGCTGAAGTCGGACACGCATGACAGAAGCATATGATGCACGATAGTAAGAGGCGCGCTCGGCAGCGAGGCGTGCTCGACAATGAGAGGCGCACTCGACAATAAGAGGCTTGGTCAACAATGAGAAGAAGTGCGTCGGGTTTGGGCTCGAGGCTAAGCTCGACCCGATCCAACCCATTACCGTTTGACCTTCTGGACTTGGGTGTCCTTTCTTCTTTGTGAGGGGCATCTCTGGGAATCCCTAGGTATAAAAGGAGTTTGAACCCCTTTTACTGTTTTACCTTGATGAAAACGACATAGGGGTTTTAGCAGTGAGAGGGTGAGCTCCAGCTAGCAGTGAGTTATAGGAACACATCGGAAGGAAGGAGAAAAGGGGCTGAGTAATGAGCAAGGACCTTCACCGGGAAGAGGAGAAGCAGGTGCGATAGGATTTTCTAGGGTAGGGTTTTCCGGCAGCAGCTGTATAGAGAGAAACAAGGAGGCTCTGGCATTTTTTGGCAAAGTGAACATGTCGGGAAGTGTTGTAGGGAAATTTTGAGGGAGTTGAAACCTTGTGGGAAGTTCTTCAGCAGAAGGCCCGTTCGAGCAGCATTTTTGGGATAGTTTTCCAGTTGAGTTATTTGGTGAAGAGCAACGACGGTAAAACCTTCCGGCGACAGGGAGTCATGTGAAGGGCACAGACGTGTTGGCCTGGTGTCGTTTGCACAGTGCGCGTTAGCTGAAAAGACGGCCGTTGTAGTGTCATACGTGTGAAGGTGACACGTGTGAAGTAGACAATAGTGTGTCACGCATGACAATAATAGACGCACGATAGGAAGCAGTGCTCATAAGTGAAAAGTGCGTAGAATAATGAGAAGCGCGTGGTGGTGAAGAGTGCGAGGCATCAGAACATGCACGACAGTGAAAAGCACGCGACATCAAGAAACGCGTACGATAATGAGAAGCGCATGATGGTAAAGAGTGCGCTGCATCAGAACGCGCACAACAGTGAAAAGCAAACAACATCAAGAAGCGAGCACGACAATGAGAAGCGCGTGGCGTCAAGAACGCACATGGGGGTGAGGAGCGCTTGGCTTTTAAGATGCGCTCAGCTTTAAAACGCCCACGACAGCGTAAAGCGTGTATCAGCAAACTGCACTTTGGTTTTGAGGACAATGGCTAAGCACTCGGGTGATGAGGGCCCCGCCCCCATTCTAGAAGTTAAAAATCTTCCTAAAGCTGGGGAGTTGGGGACCAGTGATTTTATTGGTGAGATTTTAGTCCGGGGAAACCGGATCTGGCTCACAGAGCCTGCATGCAAGTCACACTGGCCTCTGAGCATCACCTTTATCAGTGAACCGATACATTTCAAAGTTTGTGAAGACGATGGTGACAATGTTTTAGGTGAAGAGGTGGGGGTTGGCTTGTTCCATTGTCTTCATCGGGAAGTGGCCTCCAATGAAAACCTTCTTACTCTTGGGAAGAGGATGATTAAGACAGAGGGGCTGGTATGGTCCCCTACTAGACTCTGAGTTCAGGGGGAGCATTAGTTTCGGAAAGGGTATACTTCCTGGACACTCAATGTGTGGAAACTTTATGCCAGCTTGCTCAAACGTGTTGCCCTGACGGAAGCAATACAATGCTCAGCAGGGTATTTTGACCGGTGCTCCAACACCATCAAGGTACTGTTGCAGACATGGAGTCATGTTAGCAATACATGGCTTTTTGGTTATAGCGAGGCAAGGATCTCTCTGCTAGACCTTCACTTTATTGGTGGCCTGTCATTAACATGGGCGATGTATGACGAGTTCGTGCCTCAGAACTCAATCATCTTTGGTGGGGTGTCACTAGGTGGCGAAGTACCTCATGCAGGCCTTAAGGAGTTGTTTGAGATCTACCCACTCATCGTCTCCCAGTTTGATCGTGTGACCTTTACCGACTGAGTACGGTTCTTCCATGGGGAATATTCTGATGAGGTCGGGCCAGATCACGGTCCTTCAAAGAGGAAGAAAAGGGCTAGGAAGGAGGTGATTCCCCCATCTTAAAAATGCCAGTCTGTAGATGATGGCGTTTTCTGGCCGCTTACTTGGCCCTATTCCTGTGCAAATTTGTTTTCCCTCGGCGAATGGATGTAATTTGTCCAAGCACTTTCTATGTTGCTTGTGACATGGTGAATGGGCAGCAGTATGCCCTTGCACAAGTAGTCTTGTACAATATTTAACATGGGTTGGGAGCCGTGTCTAGGGAAAAATCTTACAAGGGAAAAGGAGGCGGCCTCGGGTTAGTAGGGGCCGAGGCTTTTCCTGGGGACTTCAAGACACCCTTCCTTATCCATTATGTGTTCGGGTGGCTTGCAGCTTACTTTTCAAACACTTAAACCAGAAATATGAATTTGGCGGAGAAGATCTGCCCTCAGTTAGTGAAGATTGCAGGGCAGAGGTCTGTTTTTCATTCCCCAGGGCATGCGCGAAGCTTATTTGGAAACGAGTCTATCCATATGCAGTGAGTCCCCTTTCTTGTGGGGATTTTTACAGATCAAGCTTTCGTGGATTCGTTGGGCCATGAGCTGAATGGTGCTCGCACAAGCGTACAAGAGCTCATGTTCCTTCTTAGTGTAAGAGGCGGAATCTTGGCCTACCGGACCCCATACAATGCAAAACTTGAAGGGTATTACCCCCATCACTTCACTCGTCCGCACAGGCTCGACCAAGGGTGTCCTTTCCCTATTTTGTTCAACAAGCGTTATGAGAAGGTAGCCTCAGGGAAGACAAGGGAGTTGGGGTCCTTCCGTGAATCGTGGAAAGCAGTCCATGTTCGTACTGCTTGGGCGATTATCTTAGATTTCACGGAGGAAAACAAGTTTGTCATGCCTCACTTTAGGAGGTTGAGCCGAGCAACTGTGGCGTATGAGCGTTGGTGGAGAATCATCAACCGCGATAGATATTGGGAGGTTGAACATCCTTGGAAGGGGATCAACAACAATTGGCTCTAGGAGACTAAGCAGGGGAAGAACTTCAAGGCCCCTTGGTTTGGTCGAGTCCTTGAGCTAGATTATCCTTGTAACTGGAAACACCTTAGGGTGGCCCTGGAGATGGCAGCAGATGCGGAGTCGTTGCAAATGCTCGCACTGAAGGAAGGGTTGGGGACCATTTTTGACAATCTTTGTTCCATTTTTGAATGGGACGAAGGTCGTAGGGTTCTTGATTCCGAGGGGCATCCAGTCCAAGACCTGAATTCTTTTATAGGAAGTGGCCCCCATAGTGCTCTCGCCGCAGGCTCTTCGTGTGGTGAGACTTCAGGGAAGCCTGCACCACCTCAAGGGGGAAGAAAAAGAGGAAGTGTCCTGCGTCTGGAGATGCTTCTAAGTCTCCATTTGTTGCTGCGCCTTCTTGGAGGTGTAAGAGTACTAAGCCACCTGTGGTGCTTGAGCCGACAATTAGTACTCCTTCTCATACTACCTCAGAATCTCAAGAAGATCATGTTAGCACCTCTGAGACTATCATGATCTCTTCGGATCAGGAGACAACCTTTGAGCTCGGAGCGGCGCCACGGGTTCAAGAGGTGGGCCATGTGACAATTGAGCCTATGCACGAGTTGACTTCGGCTCCACCGTCTCCAAGCAGGATGAGTTTGTATCCATGCCTCGGGGAGCATGCCCCTTCAGGATCTGGAGAAGCAAACGAAGCTGCAAGTAGGGCTGCTGATGGAGGCCCTACTACAGTTCAGGGAGACGGGCATGAGACTGATAAAGGACCTGAGCAATATGAGGGAGTTGCCCTAGGTATTGTGGGTGATGAAGACCCAAGTGCAGTTGAGGGAGGAGAGCTCATCCTCGGTGAGGAGCCTGTAGGGCATGTTGAGGATGTGAGCGATAAAGGCTTGAGTACTTCTACAGGAGGAGGGCCCAATGCTGACGAAGTGCCAGAGCAACATGAGGCGGTTACTCCTGAGGCTGCACATGTTACAGGTAATGAAGGCCTAAGCACTGAAGGGAGAGAGGAAGATGACCTTGGCGAGCACTCGGGCACGGCTGCCTTAAGTGGGATGACCAAGGGTGCAAGGGATGATGGCCCAAACACCATTCGAGGGGAGATCGTCGAAGAATCTAGTGGTGCGGATTTTGAGCTCGCTCCTCCAGAGGTGACTATAGATATGGCCATTGTTCCCTCGTGGGTGACTCCTCCTGCTGAAGTGACTCTAGTCACAGCTGCTTCAACTGTGACTGCCGCAGCTGAGGTAGCCCCAGTTCCTGTTTCATACTTGATTGTGGCTTGAAGTAGTGAAGATTCGAGAGTGGCTGCGTATATGTTGAGCTTGGGACTCTAGCGTTTAAAGGGGCGATCTCTCGTGGAGCTTGGCCCAGCAATTTCCAAACTCTGGAAGTATGCCCTTGCATTGCGCACTGTTGAGGGAAATTTAGAAGTCTTTAACAACTTCGACCGCCTTACGAATGAAATAGAGGACTGGATGACAAGGGGATTGCAGCAGGAGGCTGAAGCAAATGAACTGGTTTGTTTAAAGGCGTCACTGAGGACTCCTGTGCACAGAGAAAAGCTGTTGTGGTTGCCCAGCAATCCGAACTCAAGCAGAACGCCAAGGCTCATTTTGACAAGATAAAGGCCGTAACAGAAGAGATGCGGAGGCTAAAGAGCAAGTTTGACGAACTTGAGAGGGAGATGGAATGGAGGAAAGCCCTAGATGTGGCTCTGGCTGAAGAATTGTCAGAACTTGTCCACACCAATTCGTCAAAAACTGCCTCTGTGGCACAAGAGGCTCAGAGGGTGGCTGAATTAAAGGGGCGCATTCAAGGGACCATGGTCGCACCCAAAGGGCCAAGGGCGAAGATTGATGATGCCATTAATTGCTTTTAGGAGTGGCTTCACTCCTTTTTCTTCTTTCTCGTCCCATTGCAAGACCTTTCCCTTTTGCGAAAAGGTCTTGCATCTCCCTTTTTAGCAAAAGGTCTTGCACAATTCACCGGTTACGAAAAGAGGCCGGTTGTGGTACTTCCCTCCCAATTGAAGGTTGTCTTCTGAGAAAGTGACTGTCAGATAATTGTTTAAGATAGAAGGGTCGACCTCAATGGGTTCTACTTCGGTCTGATATACCTCTGGGCTGGAGAGGGCTTGAACAAGGGTCATTAGATAGTCCCTTGAGAGCATAAGGGCATCATAGACGCTGAGGAGGGCAGGGAGTTTTCTCAAATGCCCAATGACATCATACTTGACCTTATCATCACTAACCTTTTGGACTTCTTGACCCTTATCATCACTAACCTTAGCATCATAGACGTTGAGGAGGTCTAAGTGGTACGGAAGGTCGAGAGGTAGGTTTAGGTAATGGAGGATTGTTTTGGGGTTCCGGCGAACTTTGCTGTGCAATCGGGTTGGTTTGAAGAAGTTGTGAGGTTTGGGATGGCAAAGGTTGTGGACTTGGTGCCGACTGGCGAGATGATGGAGCCGAGCCCAGTATGGACTGATTAGTTGGAGATTAAGGGTTTGGAACAGAATTGGTGTACGAAACCAGTGTTGGTCCCGAGTATTTGAGGAGTGCTGGTAAATTGGTTTGGGTATTAGGGAATGGGAGAAGTGACGGACCAGGATATTTTAGGAGTTTGGGCTGCCGAGGCTTTTGGACAGGCAGCTACAACTTCCTTCCTGACCATAGATCGAATGGGTCAGCATTGGTTGCTGCTCCATCGATCTGAACCTTGTGGTAGACTTCGTGAGAATGGGAGCTTTGTTCTCTCGACTCTTTCAATCGTTGCTCGAAGTCGGGCTCAAGAGGCCATTGAAGCCTCTTGGGCTTGGAATTCTTGCCCCACTTGGGAAGGTTCTTGATGGTGGAAGAAGGCTCTGTGTTGGTTTTGGATGCCAGAGCATCAACAATTGACAAGAAACCGGCTGCTTGGGCACTGTCTTTTTCAGCTGCCTCCGATGTCGTCTGCTAGTGTTGCAACTTTTCAGCTCTTCATCAAGAGCTTCAAAATATGGGCATTCATGCGTTGTCCCTGCAGAAGACGTGTTAGCAGAAGAGGAAGAGGGGCTAGAAGAGTTAGGAATAGAGGAAGGGAGAGAGATTTTAAGGTCATCTCTTAGATTGGACTGATCCGGGTAGCTTTTAGCGTCATCACTGGAATTAGATGTGTGTAGGGGATCTTTTAGATCTTTACCCTGCTTGGACCGTTGTGGGGTGCTTTTAATGTCATTGCCCTTATTGGACGTGTGCAGGGGATCTTTTAGGCCTTCACCCTGTTTGGACCATTGTGGGGTGCTTTTAATGTCATCACCCTTATTGGAGTTTTGGGAGCTTGAGGAGAGGAAGACCCAAGAATGTGTGCTTGACTAAACTACGAGTCTTGATCAGCAAAAGGGTCTGACTTGGGAAGAAATCCCGCAGAATTGGTAATGGAGGAAGTGGCTCAAGGAACTCTGCCATGTTCTGGGGCTGAGGGATTTTCTTCTCTTGATAAACGACCCTTGGTGCTTGTCTCCTTTTACCTTTTTCATACTCATGGATAGGCTGATTAGCTTACGCATCTTGGGAGCTGGCTTTGCTTGGCGGGCAGCTTCCCTTCTCATGGACATGGTTCGGTTCCACCCTCGATAAACTTGCCATGGTTGGGAAGTTGAAGGTTCGTCTAGATCAGAGGCCTCAGGTTATGCATCCCCAAACGAGGTCTATGTTTGAACGACCTCTGGTGATGGTGGTCTGACATGATTGTCTGGGATAGGGGTGGTGAAGTGCCTCTCTCGTACTTTCTCCTTCATTATGGCTTGAAAGGCGAAGCACTCAGCTAGACCGTGACCTTGTATCTGGTGGTACGGGCACCACAGTTTACTGACCCCTCGAGCGAGGTGTCTAGGTTGTACGGATGGCTTTGGTGTGATGGCCCCAACTTGAAGCTTCATGCAGTATAGCGCCTGGAGAAGATCCGGTGGCAGGTTCTCCAGATGATATTCCTGTTCGTCTTCTTCTTGTACTGTCACCACATGGGCTGCTTCAGCTATCTCGAACGCCTTCTTGAGACTTTCAAGTTGTATCTGCCCTTTTTGGATCAAAGCTTCAATATGATCCTTGAGGGTGAAGTGATCTTCGACAAGATGGTCCAATATCCTATGGCAAGCACAGTAGTTAATGTTGGTGATGAGACGAGCTTCTTCTGGCTTCTTCGACTCAGGTAGGACGATCATCTATTGTTCTAGCAGCATCCGGAGCAGGTCTGGGACCCACTCCTTATTGAAGCTATAAACTTTGGTTTTCTTCTTTGCCCGGTGATCCTTCCCATAGAGATTCGGAGGTGGAGGCACCCTATTGTAAGCTTGGGGTTGTTGTTGCCCTGCTTGAGGTGTGGCTTGAGTATTTGTTGGGTTCACCCCTTTGGAGAAGTCTAGAGTTTGAGGGGAGGCCCTCTTGGGGTCTGATACAGTGACGACAACACCGACCACTCCCTTCTACTAGTTGCCCCGTGCATTGAATCTAGCATTGCTCGAGTTACGGTTGTTTCCCCCATTTGGTGACTGCACCTAGGGCCCACCATGATGCTTGAAGAGTCTTTCTATACGGACTGATTTAGAGATCAGTTCCGATACGGAGGTTGGATTTGAGGCCTCAACATGCAACAAAATCTATGGCCTCATGTTGCGTACACGGGTTTGGACTGCATCAACTTTAGGCATGGGATTAGCTTGGTGTGTAGCGATATTTCTCCACCAAGCAATGAACTGATCGATAGGTTCATCTGGTTCCTGGGTCATTGTGAGAAGCTCGATAGCCTAAACTTCTCTTTCGACCTCATAGAAGCGCTTGTAAAACAAGTGCTCCATTTCTTCCCTGGTCTGGACCGAGTTTGGTGGGAGAGGAGCATACCACTTGAATGCCTATCCGTTAAGAGTCTCGACAAACTGGCAGAAAAAAAGCCTCCCATCAACTGCTGTTTCTTGACATGTCGAATAGAAATAGGCAATGTGCTGATGAGGGGAGCTCATGCCATTGAAAAGCGAGAGTTTCCCCTTTTGGTAATTAAGGGGAAACAGAAGTTGATCAATATAGGTAGGATAGGGCTTTTGATAAAGGGTTGGGCCTTGTATGCTTAAAATCTGCCTTCCTCACAAACTGTGGGTGACCATAGCGTCAATGTCAGCTTGAGAGACTTGACGAGGGGAGGAATGATCATGTGAAGGAGGTGGCTGTCTCAGGATTGGCTTAGTTGGATGAGGAGAATTGGTACTCTGGCTAGATGAGTTCCCAAGGGGCCGAGCACTTTCCATGAGCTCAATCTTGTCCATCATTCTACCCATCATTTGTTCAAATCGGTTCATTCGATCCTCTCGGTCGTCGTTAGTGCCATCAATAACCATCTCGTTGACACTCTCCTCAGGAAGATCAGTCTTTTGCATGAGCAACATCCTGCATGCCTTTCAGACTGGGTGTGGTAAGTCGGTCAGCAAGGTTTCGACATGCCCCAACTGAGATCGAGCCTTACACACCGATTGGGTCAAGACCAGTTTGTGACGGTCTTGGGACTGCGGGGACTACACAGTTGAGTCGTCTCCTGTGACGCTGATGACCATGCAGGGTCGTTGTCCTTCTACCTTAGGTTCTGCTTTAGGCTGTAGGGGGTGCAAGGAATTTTCTGCTAGGAGGTCAGCAAGCTTGCTTGCCCTGAGCTTCTTGGGTTCTTCTCTTGGTGCTATTCGTATGCCCCAATCATGTTTGGCTCTCAGGCTCTGGTGTACCTCCTTTCAGAACTAAGACCGGGAATGGTCTTCTGTCATGGAGCATGACAAGGCCGTCTCCATTAGGTGCAGAAAGGGATGTGGGCCAGAGATAAGAGCTAGCTCTGGCTTGCATCTTGGCTTGGGGAGAGACAGAGGACGGAAGACCTGATCTCCGTGCTCTCTTATGAGCTCCAAAGGTCAGACCGGTTGGAAGAGGGTACTATAGGAGGGTACTGTTTGGAAAGGCCTTCGAGTACTAAGTACTGAGCTGTTCGATCGGTGGAGAAGGGATAAATGGGGGAGGAGACAACTGCCAGTGACCTCTTGGTCGGGAGCTTGATGCAGTCTGTGGTAGCGGCGTGTGTGCGGCTTTTGAAGAAGGGTTCTGAACAACCTGAGGGTCAACCCGGGCTCTAGCAATGTGTTCAACCTTAGGACGTTGAGTACCACGAGCGTATGTTTATGAGGGACCTCCCAGAGTGAGCAGGCATGTGCTGAGAGGGACGACGAGGGGGTCGTTTCTCCTGTACTCGGCTGAGCGTAATCAGAGGACTGCCCCGAGTAGTGCGATATGTATGCATCAGGTATACAGGGCCTGGCTTGAGAATACTTGAACCTGGAAAGTGGTTCGAGGCAGCTTGAGGGTTGCCCCGAAGTGTTCATCGAGTGGATGGACTACGAGCCTTGGTGAGCATGTGGGAGGTGGTGGCCTGAGGACCCCTTCTCCATATGCTGAGACTCTTGTTACATGGGCCTGATGTCGTAGAACATGAGGGGTGGCCTTTCGACGACCCACGAGAGCATTGGCTGAAGAGCTGCCATGCATAAGAAGGGAAAGGACTACCTTTGGCTGCCCCGAGAAGTGGGACCAACAAGTGACTTGCCTGTAGCAGGGTGCATGCTGTGTGCGCTGGCAGATTTGCCACCTATGCAAGGCGCTTTTGTGGAGGGTCCACTAATGCTAGAAGATGGGCAGTGAGGGACTTTTGAGTCCCTCCTCACACCAATCCAGGTAAGAACCTTGGAGCGTGACACAGGGTCCTCGCTCAGAAGGAAGGTCGGGAACGAGGTTCGAGGAACCTATTATCGAGAAACATTCACGATTGTGGGGATCATAAAATCCCCAACTCGGATGAACGGGTTAAACAACCCAAAAGACATGTATGTGTTAATAAGTAGGAAAACGAAGGAAAAGCAAGGCCAAACAAGAACGATCCAACGATGGGGTAGCGTGTCCCTAGTGGAGCGATCTAGCCTCGGGGTCGGGTCGACCTGGTGACATGGTTTCGGGTTTGAGATGGACTCGAGACCTGAGATTGCTCTCTCGATAATCGTGCGAAGGAGGCACGTGCAGGAATACCATCTTATGGGAGAGGAATTAGGGTCACAAGGAGGGACCCACCTCATGTGGGTCCGTGACGCACTCGGGCTGGCTCATCTGGGCACCCTCTTAGATCACGAAGAATGGCCCCCTGGCTTGTGGCCGGTTTTGAATCGCCTCCCTTGACTTGTTTTCGTCTTACCTGCAAGACACACACACACACACACATTAGAGTACAAACAAGTGGGTCTGAGGACCCCACCTTGTCATAGGGTGAACACACACATGCATGTGTACTCAAGGAGAAATGAAAGAATAGCATAAGAAGGTCCATGTCAATTCAACAGCCTTACGACGTATCCTTGATGAGGGACTTTTTGTAAGATCCTATAGTAAGGAAAGAAAGAAAGAGGTGAGATAGAAGAGATGACAAAGAAAAGGAGAAAGGGTTTGAAGGCTAGTGTGTCTTTCAACTAGTTCTTCAATGAAAAGTGGGACGGAGTTTGGATTGGATTTCATCTAACTCCTAGAGGAGAATAATAGAGATTTTTCGGAAGAGAAGGAGAAGAAAATGAATGAAAGAAGTGATGAAGGTCAGCTTGGCTCTCGCTGAACCTTCGAAGAATGGAGTCATTTAACCCGACGGCTAGGAGTCAATAGAGACAAGACTAGCGCGACAATTGGTCTGGTGTGGTAGCTAGATAGGAACAGTAACTGGACCGGCACAACGGCTAAACTACTTGACGATCAGATGGATGTGGTGACTAATCTGACATAGTGGCTGGTCTTGTGCGGCAGCTAAACGGGCACGGTAACAAGTCTGGCACAACGGCTAAACTACTCGACAACATGACTAGCACGACAATTGTCCTTGCACGGTGACTAGTCTTGCGCGACAGCTAAACATGCACGGTAATTAGGCCGGCACAATAGCTAAACTACTCGACGTCAGAACTAGTCCTCTAGTCAAACAAGCAAAAAAGAGATGGGAGAGAAAAGAAATCGTGCCTAGCAGTGTGTGCTGCCGTGCGCGGCAGAAAGTGGGAAGGGAGAAAAATCACGCACGACAGTGTTCACTGTCATGCGCAACTGTAAGAGAGAAAGAAGGGCAAATCATGCACGACATTTGCACTGCCGTGCGCAATAGACAGAGGAGGAAAAGATTGTCACACTCGGCAATATTTACTGCCGCGTGTAATATGGTGAGAGAGAGAAGGAGATCATGCCCGATATTTGCACTGTCGTGTGCAACATACATGGGAGAAGAGATCGTCAAGCTCGGCAGTAAGCCCTACCGCACGCAACGGACTGAGAGAGAGAAGAAGATATTTGCACTGTCGTGCGCAACGAACAGGAGAGAAGAGATCGTCACCCTTGACGATATGCGCTGCCGTGCACAACAGACTGAGGGGGAGAAGAAGATCATGCTTGACATTTGCTTTGTTGTGCGCAACGAACAGGGAGTGTAGAGAACGTCATGTTCATTGCATTGTTGTGCGCAACGAACAAGGACAGAAAAGGAAAGAAGAAAGGGAGAAAGGAAAGATGAAAGCGAGAGAAGGGAGAGATGGAAAGAAGAGACGAGCGAGAAGAGAGAGAAAGAAGAGAAGAGCGAGAAGAGAGAAAAATTCTTCTCTCTCCTCTCTCTCTCTCCTGGACGTGACCCAAAATCTCAAGCAAAAAGTAGAATTTTTATTGATGAAACTTGAGTTCTTTTACATGAGGTACGTGCTTGTTTATATAGAAATGGGGCCCAAAGGTGGGTGTACAATCAAAAGTTGACCTAATTGTCAAAAATTAGGTATTAAAATAATTATAGAAAATCTAAGAAAATAGGATAAAATGATGATTTTGACCCTACACCAACAATCCCTGAAATTCAAATTGAGTTCCTGCTTTGCCCAAGAACTCTTGCGATCATCCCGAGTTGGTTCGGGGTCTTTCCGGTCTCTGTTTGACCGAAAGATGATTTTTTCTTGATCCGCTCAGGAAGACAGTGGTTTTGGTACCACTTTCGAGCCACGGATCAGGTCTTTGGGCCACGATCATGATGTGCAAAAATCACGAGAAACGTGCAATATTTGTTTAAAGACTACACACATTTCTTGGTGTTTTTCAATGATTTCTTTGCTGAATATCGACGAGCAAGTCGTCATGAGCGTTTGACAACGAACATGGCTTGATTTGGTGTCCGAACGAAAATTTTTCATTTTTGATCTTTTGGCAAGAATTTGGTTTCCAGTGGTTGGAAAGTGCAGCAACTTCGTTTCTTCACATGTCAAATCTGACCATCTATCACGTGCGACATTCGGCTCTGATGAAGCCTCGAACCTTGCGCTCGAAATGAGTCTTTTTTGGGTCGATCAGACGTGTGAGCGCTGTGATGTGGCCACTTGATCATGGTGTGCTCTTTCTGGAAAACCTGTAACCTTGCCTTGAATCGCTATCTTCTCTCGTGTTTTTCTTCTTGCTCGGGCCACGACATGGGTTGTGCCACATATCAAAATGCTCGGGTCTATGAGACTCCCGTAAAATTTGAGCTTGATCCGGCTTGGGATGAGAGAGATATGGCCTTTCAAAGTTGAGCCAGAAACCCATGAACACAGTTTCCATTAATGAAAATTGGTTCACTGAGGGTGCACAGTAATAGCGTGTGATCTACGCATATTCGGTAATTTGGCCATAACTTGGTCCAAAAATGTCTGATCAAACCGAAACTTGGTCCCTAGGGTTTTTGGTTGTTCTGAATCCAATGGAGGTAGTTTCACAATCATTTGACGATTTGGTGATGGGGCTATAATTATAAGGTCCATTTCAGAGCAATATAGGTTGATTTTCCCAAAACTTTTCTATGTCTGCAATGCCTTAAACTCGTCAGATTGTGACGAAACTTGGTAGGTGTTATTAAGATACCTTTATCAATATTTTTGATCCTTCTTGGGCCATTATGAGACTGCTAGAAATTTCACTTCTGGATTAGGGCTTTATTGTTCTGGCCTCTCTTTATTCCGCATCGGGCATACAAGGTGATGAAAAATGCCATCAAATAGTGATGAAGAGACATATGACATTGGTAAACTCACCCAAATCATTGGACATTAGACACCTTTTTGGATTCTCCCACACGCACAACCCTTTTGGGTGGTTTTTTTGGGTATGTTTTTAGTTGCATACAAGGCTAGATACATCCTAATGAACGTCCAATAAGTCCTAATTCACCTTGAAGATATGCCGTGGGTTAATTATGCTTTTGATCGTCATATGAGGCTAAGTATATTCTATCCAACGCTTGATAGAGGTATTAATGAGAGCGTGAGTTTTATAACAAACGCTCGATAAGCTGTCTTAACTAATCCGGGATAAAAGATATACAACTTTGACAAGCATAGCCTTTGCAGATATATCTTGGATGATAAATATGTTCTTAGTCTCCATGTAAGACTAATTGTGTTTTAACGAACGCTAGATAGACGAAAGATGTCAAATATATTGTGAAGTCTGTAACACACACTGGATAACTGCTGTAACAGACGGTCGATAAGAACTAAGCATGGCTCTTGATAATACCTGCTAAGATATGCTCCATGATATGAAGATATAAAAGATATGATATGCCCAAGATTCATGATAAGGAGGCCTCAATATGCCTATAGAGTCTTGACTCGTTAGTTTGCCCCTATATGTTTTGACTTATGATTGATAAAAGATATAATATCAATAAATCTTTAGTTAAGTATGTTCAAGTTTAACTTAAGGTCGATGATAGAAGAAATGAAAGCAATCTCATTGTGAGACAAGTTTTACGTTACATATGCTCCTAAGGCCCTGATATACCTATCCATGTGATATGCGGAGGAACTTGATGCAATTTTATTTACATATTTTCCTAAATCTATCATAAGTTATACATGGGCATCGTAACTTAAGATCCATGATAAGAGATCATGAAGATGTTTCAATTTTAGATGAAACTCTGAGATACATATACTCTCATGGATCATGGATGCATTTCCACTGGATACTGGAGGAGTTTAGATGTGATATAACTCTTTTAACCCACCTTTTAAGAATATGGGGCCTAATCGACATGGTATAAGAAAAATCTTGCCATATGATGATATAATGAGGTTTGTCCTTGAGGCATTATTTCCTTTAAGTCCAAGAATGATACAACTTGGGGAATGTATAGACTTGGCTTAAGCCATGTTCATATCCAATGTTAGTTAAAGATATGCCTTAATCGACACCCCAAAACTTGATATTTGGTGATTGAGTCGAGACTCTTTGGAACTTATGTTCGAGGCATCATAGCCCTTACCCTGAATTTTCGTATCACCTGGAGGTGAATTCATTCATCATCTGTATACCCCAGTGGTTACAGCCTTAAAAGCTTTATACCTTGTTTGTTACAGCCAGTTGACACTCGGTCACCAAAATTGTGATTTCTCTCTTGATATGAGAAATTTACCCATGGGACTAGGATCATTGGATTCCTAAGTCAATGCCCTATTACCTTTAGAAGGTACGGCATCATCTAATATATCCATTAGAAGTGATTGCATCTGCAATTCCTTGGTTTTTCAGATGCAATTTTCAACAAAAACACAATGACTTGCATAGATGAGATCTCTCTTATTTGTGATCCATTTTCATTGAGAATTGAACCATTGTAGTCATATTTGAGTCCTCTTTCATCTCTTCAAAATTTGTGTTCAAATGAGTGACTAAAATAATGTGAAGATGTGTTTGACTGTAGTTGTAGTAACTTAACTATTGGGCGATGAGATGCAGCAGAATCCTGATTTTTCTCATGTGATGACCTCGTTGGATCTCGAATCTAAAAATTCAAATTTGATGTTTTAAGGATGATAATTGACTAAAACACATGATTATCAATTCATTTTAAATTCTTGAAATTATCAAGATGAGCAGCGTGGTTGTCCGTGTGAGGTTTGGTGCATAGTTGTCAGTATTAAGATCAGAATATGCAGATAAAAGATAAGTATTAGATGAAGATGAAGGACGTAAAAAAAAAAGATTACGAGTTCGTGATTATCAATTAAATATTGACACTTATTAGCTCCTAAAAGCTATATAAGCTGATCTCTCAATTAGAAAGTTCACAGATCTTGGAAGATAGGTCCTCTTATCTTGAGTTTACTCCTGTGAGAGTTAAGAGTGTGAGTGAAGCACACAGAGCGTGAAAGAGAAAGTTCCCATATATAAAAGTACTTTGAGCGCGACTCATACACAGAGAGATAATTTCATTTTATTTCTGTAATCCACTTGAAGCTCGTTCTCGAAGGAAGATCAGATTGAGGTTTAATATCCCTTCGTATAAACTCATGTGTACGAGCAGATATGCTCCCTTGATAATTATTCCTCTTTATTTGTCTGTATATTTTTTCCCATAGAAACAAATGTATAGGTTTCAAGGCCTGAATCAAGTGTATTAAGCCTATTTTTCTTGACTATGGTTGTATAAATTGTAACAGAGGATTAAACCTTTAGAATTATTCCGTTATCAGTATATGATATAAACCCTGTGCTTCTGTAATATGGAAATGCACGGGTGAATTTGGCCCCAAATGTGATGTCCTCTGGTTAATTTCTTGGAGTTTAATATTTATTTAAGCATTTAAAATCATTTGAAAAAACATTGCATTTTTCTGAGCGTCCAAATCTCTGGCAACTCCATTGGGGAGCAGTTCACCCTTCATCTCTGGTTGGGTCTAGGAAGTAGAACTTCTCTCTCTCAAGGATGTATCATATGTTACAGTCCCTCTCTCATTCACTCTCACATTTTTCTTTTATACCCCTTGACGAGTTATGCCCTGTGTTTTGACATAGGTCGTCAAAAGTGACATCCTCGATGGCTACTCTTGCAACGTCCTTTTTAATGGGAACTGTGGATGTCCCCTTCGCATCTTTCATGACGACAGGCTGGTTTCCCTCTATTGGCACGATGGCTGGAACAAGTGTAGAGGGGTCGACAAAGGCCAAGGTGGGGTGCAAATCCCAACCTAAGGTCAATCTTGTTTTGGGCAGTAAGCCATTCGAGTGGTCTTTACCTATCCCAACTTGGGTCGACAAGCTGCAAGCGGAAGTTGCGGTGTAAGCGAGCATAAAGAAAGTTAGTTTCCCAAGGCTCTTGTTGCATGCCATAGAACTTCTGTGAAACATAATCCAAGGCTCTCTCCCTTGATCATAAGGATCATGCTGAATGCGTATATGAGTTGCAACTTATCATAAGTGCACATAAATGCTATGGAGTGGAGTTGAGTGAGGCTTTCCAAGTGCAAACTATCATTCATAAGTAACCCCCATCATGGGCATAGCACCGAAATAAAATGAAACATAAAAAGGTTAACATTGATCTTGTTCAACTTCAACGGTCTCTTCATATTGAGGAAGAGAATAGGCTTTGGGAAATTAAAGATATGGCACAGGAAAATCAGATGACAAGGGACTTTTAGTCTACGGCAAACCTTAAAAGCATAAATTTAAGGACAACGTGTTGCATGGTATTTTTGATACACTTGTATCCCCTACACGAATAAAAGAGGAGACAGTTGTGACTTAGAGCAGGTACCAAAATGCCTATAGACTACAGAAGTTCGTGATTAAATAAGCCTAATTTTGGAGAGACTTGATAAAGGTGTTATCCTAGCTCCAAAAAGCATGTGACGGTGGCATTTATTGCCCCAAATATGCCTAACAAGCTTCGTCTCGATCAAATAAAGATACAACAGAACATGATGAAATTTCAGTTACAATACTACTCTCTAACGTGCATAAAATACCTCATTACTAGAGCTATATTTTCATTGTCTCTAGTGGTCACTAAACCACCACAGACAGACTCAAAAGACCCAAAAACTCTAGAATATCAAATTTCAGCTCAATCAATCCCCTTTAGATATGAATTTCTTAAAATGAGTAAGACTTATACTATTCATGAGTCATTATGAACCAATTTCCATTTATTACACCATAAACTTCCTTTCCTAGTCCATCCTATATCATAAACCACCAAACACCATAGACCGCCTTATCTAGTCCACCCTAGACACTTCCTTTCCTAGTCCATCCGATATCATAAACCACCATACATCATAGACTGCCTTATCTAGTCCACCTAAACTCTAAACCCCTTATACCGTAGACCATACACCTCTAACTTACCTTAATTATACTCCCTAGCCTACCCCAAACCACACACCACACTCTTGAACCCTACACCCTTATCCTACTACCCTAGTCCTTGGACCCCTCCAAAGATCTTTCAAGAGCTATCGAGACCCCAACCTAGCTACCGGGCTGGAGTCACCAGCTTCTCATTTAGGTACCCGATATCTCTCTTTCTCTTGCTTCTCTCTCTCACTCTCTCTCTTTTATTCACTCTCTCGCTCTCTCTCTCTTTCTCTTTCCCTCTCTCTTCCACTCTCTTTTTCTTTCTCTTTCTCTCTCTAGTTATTTCTTTCTCTCTCTCTTTCTCTCTCTTTCCCTCTCTATCTCTCTCATTTTTGATCTCTCGCTTTCTTTCTCTTTCTCTTTCTATTTTTTATCTCTCTTTGGACCGGTGGCTAAGACATCAACCTACCTCTCCCTCTCTGTCATTCTCTCCCTATCTCTCTCTATCCCTTCCCCACTTTCCTTATCTCTCTTGCTTTGTTTCTCTCTCTCCTCTCTTCTCTTCTCCCTACCTTCTCTCTTCTTGCTCCCCTCTTATCCTTTTCCCCCTACTCTCCCCTCTCTTCCGCCTTATTTCTCACTTTTCTCCTGTACCTCTTCTTCTTCTTCTTCTCATTCCTTCTCTCACTCCTTAAGGGCATGTGCACTTGATTGCAACCCCCTTTGTGGGGCCACATACCTCTGACTAGCCTTAGTGTGCCTTTGCTTCCTTCCTTCTTGTTTTATTCTTATTTCGTCTCATTCCTTATGAGGGGTCGTGCTCTTGATTCTAACCCCTTTTGTGGGGCCACATACCTTTGACTCGTCCCGGTGTGCTTTTGCTTCTCTTCTTCTTATCTTTACATTTCATCTTACTCTTTGAGGATGCATGCTCTTGGTTGCAACCCCCCTTTTTGTGGGGGCCACATACCTTCGACTATCCTCCGGGGTGTTTAAGCTTCATGCCTAATACCCTTATTCATGTTGTCGATATTACCTCCTAAGGGAGGTGACACTGGAAGGCTGTTAAAAATTCGAGGAGTGGTTTCTTCCCCCCTTCTTACCTCTTGATTTCTTGACTCAAACTTTCACAAACTCTCAAACTCTCATCTAGACGAACCAAGGGTTGTCATTCCAAGCTATCCAAGAGTGTATAAGCGTGCAACAGAGCCGGAACCAAACCGAGCCGAAACATCGGGGGGCTTTTCGAAGTTATCTAAGAGCTCATTGCCCTGGTGTGTCCTGACTCCATCAAGTACATCACGCTTCTTTCTTTTGTTTGTTTGAACCAAACAAACTATCAGACCACTCGACCCTTATCCTAGAGGGCCTTGGGGTCATCCTCAAGCGCAGACACGCGTGAATCCTAAAGGGGGGTGTGGGGGGGGGGGGGGGGGGTTGCGACACGTGCCTTTTCTTCTTCTCTTTATCCTTGTGGCTTTACGAAAGGGTTTTTATTTCGCACCAAAAACCACAGTCGACCAGCTGGCGACTCCACCAGGGACACGCCACCCCAAAATTGATTCGGTTTGTTTGCAAACTCAATTTGCACGTAATTCACCCATAAGAATGGCTTTAGAATTGACCAACTCCTATTTTCGGATTGGGGATTTTATGATCCCTACACCCGTGAGTTCGTCCTTTGGGAGTAGGGTTCCTAAACCCAAATCTCGCACCTTTCTTCTGCACAGCGATCAAACTGCTTGCACTTGAGCTCTGGTCCAGTCTAACGTGAGAAGGGACCCTCAGGTCCCTCGCTCCTCATCTCTCGACACTAACGGCTAAGCCGTTGTTGTCACATGCATCGGTGGCTCGAAAGCCACCACCTATCATGTGCACCTAGCCACGGGCAGTTCATCTGCTAGTCATCCCTCTTCTATCCGCAATTGGTGCCTCTGCTTCCATTGCCTTTGTGGGCAGTTGAAAGGCCACCCCTTATCACCTCCACATTCGTGTCAGCAGCTTGACCACCGACACCACCCACACACATCGAACCGACGGCTTACCCATCGGCCCAACACACATGGTTGGCCATAAGCGAACCCCCCAGACCAACTTATCACATCAATGGCTTAGTTGCCGGTCCATCACAAATGGAGGCCTAAGGCCATCCCCTCTAACTCACTCACTAGGACCAGCGACCTAGCCGTTGGTCCAACACCTCAAGGCAGACCAAAGGTTACCTTGACTCACTCTTGCACACTGGGCCTCTTATGACTCAGGCCAACACTTAAGAGTGGCTTGAAAGCCTCTCCACCAACAACTCTGGTTACCAACTTTGTTTGGGGCAACCTGAAGGTCATCCCCCATCAAGCACAACGCCTATAGCTTGTGCGTTGGTCACATTCGCATGCATCTTTGTACACCATGAATTGTGGCTACAAGGCCACCCCATCACGTGCACCACACTACAAGACCTACACCTCTAAAGCCGGGACCTCACAAACACTTTCTGTCTGCTCAAAAGCCACCCACACCACGTCATTGCATTGCAGACACACGCACAAGCTCAAAACCACTAGTAGTTCTGAGGGCAAAGGACAGTAACACAAGCCTACCCACCTCCATAACCCTTCCCCTCACCTGATCGCCACCCCGGCTTTGAGGCTAGGGGTTTCTGGTCTGGGATCCGCCTTTGTGCACTCTCCCGTTTGGCCCTTACTTGGAGCTATGCCCTCGAGAACAACAACAGGGTATGGGATATCACACATATGAATTGCAACGGCTCGAGATAGCTATCACTCCGCTAAAATTCCACCACCCCCAAACCAATGGGGTGAAAAACGGTATGATGGTGTCGAATCTCCCAAACATTAGGACTCAGGACTTAGATGTACCCATGCTTACAACAGGGTTACCTAAACCTCTTACTACCTGATACTAAAAAACATTCCCTTCGAGTACCATCTTATCGTCTTCCCTAGTATCCTATGTGTATGCTAGTTCCCGAGGAAGAACTCGGGGCAATATGTCTTTCAAGATAAGTCAAGCAGCTTCCTTGTCCCTCCACTAAATGTGAACAGCCCAAAGCAGCCGCAAAATATCTAACCTGCCCAAGGCGAGCCAACTGCTCCGAATCATGCTCCCATTTTTAATTTTGGGAACATGGGTACTGGAACTTGCGGATCAAACATCAGAAGGGTACGCAAGTCCCCTCATAAAGTGAAGAGCGTCGACAGTCTTTCGTGCTGATAGACCTATTAAAGCAAAATTCATTCCACCCATTGCAGGTGACAAGGGAGCCAAGAATGAAAGGAAAAAGCCCAATGCTTGGCTATTGATGTCCAAGAGGATAGGTCGAGCCACCAAGAACCATGGTTCTAAGACTGTTGAGTACTGCATCATCTCGAATCATGATCTCAAGACTGTTGAGAATTGTTATTGACCCAATTGTTAAGATGGGCCCAAGTTCAATCAGGGAAATCACAACCCCTTCAACCCGGACTCCGATATTGGGGTTCAAAGTTGTACAAATCCCCTACTACACTCAGGGCACCCATCCTTGAAGAGAGAGCCAACATCATGATGGTCAGTCATGCCAATGACAAGCTTGAGGACCTGATAGGCTGCTTTACCGAAACCATTAACCAAATTATGGAAAGGCTCAAAGAAGTAGACAATGCTAGACCACCCGGGACATCCTCTCATCAAGGGGGCAGTTCACCCATTGTGCCACAATATGTGGGAGAGGTGCAAAGGCCACCACCTCCCCCAGTGGCACAAACTCCTCTTGGACACCAGAGCCACGCCAGTCCCTCATGTTATTTCACCCGCAGTCACTCAAGATGATATCTAGAGTATAATGAATCAAAGCTTTTGAGGCCTCCAAACCTGCAAGAAACAACTTCATATAGGAAATTATGTCCAGCCTTTATTGGTCAACTCCTGTTTCCATCAACATATCAAAAGGGAAGGTTGCCAGTCTTCAACTGCATCGGCTCACCCCAGCAACATGTGGCATAGTTGTGTCTACATGCCAAGAGTTGGTGCCCAATAGTAGACTGCTCCTTTGCCAGTTTGTGGAGACCTTGGATGGGTAAGCTTTTAAGTAGTACGCTTGCTTACCACCGAACTCCATTCACTCATGGGGTGAAATGGAACATTTTCTCCACAAACGTTTTTATGAAGTTGAGCAAGAAGTTCAAGCCATAGAACTTTTCATCATGACTCAAGGACCGAATGAATCAGTAGACAAATTTGTCAAAAGATGGAGAGACCTTGCGGTATATCAAAGCAACCTTATGCCCGAGGAACATGCGGTCCAAACTTGTGCCAAAAGTATGAGGAAGGAGCACGCGCTCCATGTTGAGCAGTCTAATCCCCTCAACTTCTTTGACATGATCTCTCAGGTAGTGCGATTCGAGGGCCTACTCAAGCAACATGGTGGCTTCCAGCCACAAGCCTCGAATGGGGGAAAAACTGAGCTTTCATCAATAACTGGAACAATCCACGTGGTAACTAGCAAAAGGAAGTGGTTAGTGCGATGGTTACTGACACACCAACCCATCCCGAAGCTTCTGCTGGCCCGACACCTATGAAAACTCTGGACACCCCCGTTGAATACCACAATTGAAAGCCCAAGGAGAGACTCAACCAAAGCAACAACCTCCTCACGTGTATAATCGAGTGCCTCCACCCCAAATGTTTATCGACCTAACTACTTCAAAGAAATAATGAACAAAGAATACAATTTCAGTAAAGATTGGGTCCCAATGATTCTTCAAATGTTGTTGGATCAAGGTATGATAGCCCTATCAGAACAGAAGAGGCCGAATGAGGTGGGCCTCACCAACAACAAGAGATATTGTTTTTATCACTGGATGGTGGGTCACCTAGTCCAAGATTGCTTCTACCTTAAGGATCACATTGAAGCTCTGATCTAAAAGGGGTAAATTTGCTTGGGAAATCTTAAGAAGGCACTTGAGGTAGCTGAGGGTTCCCATATGGTTGCAGTCAAGGAAGAATAGCTTCATGGGGTGCAACACAAGGGTCTTATTCAAGGGCTCGATCCAGCATCTTACCAGTCATTCGAAAAGGCTCATTCTATTGACCGCATATCATTGGAATCCCCCATCTCTGAAGAGCCTCCAAAATCGTCTAAAACCTGACAGGTCTATCATGGACACAATAAAATGGAGAGCCTCAGGAGGGAGGAAATTCAACAGGAAAATGCAGCACCCATACCATACCATCAGCAAAAATCCATGCCTGTCAATAAGAAAGGGAAGGGTAAGCTTCCCTCAAGAGCCTAGCGCCAAAAAGGAAGGTTACTGCAACCTCCAGTCGACGCAGTATTCCTACTAGCAGTGCCTTCACTTTCAACATTGTATGGTTTTATCCTGCAACAAGTCCTCTTATTTGAGGGTGAGCAGTTCGAAAATGTGGGAGCAAACCAAGAAGCCACACCTGGTGTGGCACCCATTTATGCTACTCATCAATAGTCTGATATGGGTGAGGATTTTAATGAAAGTGAAGAAGTTAAAAGCCTGTTTACGTCCAATATGGGTGAGGACTCTAAAAGCACCCCTCAGCGGTCCATTCTAGGTAAAAACCTTAAAGATCCATATACTCATCCAACAAGGGTTATAACGTTAAAAGAACCTTGATTATATCCAATGAGAGTGAAAACTTTAAAATCCTACTTACTTCCAATATGAGTGAGGACTCTAAAAGCACTCCTCAGTAGTCCATTAGGGGTAAAGACCTTAAAGATCCCCTATACTCGTCTAATAAGGGTTATTACGTTAAATGATCTGTGATTATGTCCAATAAGAGTGAAGACGTTAAAAGCCTCTTCGTGTCCAATATGGGTGAGGACCTTGAAAGCTACATGATCTGTCCAATTTTAGTGATGCCCCTAAACGCTCTCTCCCTTCTTCTGTCCCCAATTCTAAAAATCCTTCTTCTCTTGTGACATCTCTCTCAAAAATCACTCTTGAATGCCCATACTTTGAGGCCCTTGATGAAGAGCTCGAACATTGCAATACCAGCAAAAGGCATCGCAAGCAGTTGAGAAACATGGTTGCTTAAAAGGCTAGTTTCCTGAATATTGGTGATGCCCTTCATTGCTAAGAAAGAGAAATCATGTCCCACGCTCGACGAGCTAATTGAGTGCTTCCGAAACCTGAATCCCAAAAAGTCTCGTTGGCCCCCTGAGCTAAAAGGGAGCAACAATGGAAAGATATGAGAGGGGGAGGCTCCTCTTCTCATGAGGCATGTGACATGGTATTAATCACAGTGGGAAACATGAAGGAAGATGTTGACCAAGTTGAGTTGAGATTGGGAAAAAGACTCTGGTCTCCTTAATGGCCAAGGCAACGAAAGCTCCTAAAATACCTGGGTTCACCACTGGTCCCATACCCAAATTCGATATCTATTCAGTTTATATGCCCACCTCTCTTGAAATATTTGGGTCCACCATTTGTCCCTTACTCAAATCGATCATCTACTTTCTTAAGAAACCCTGAACCATCTCCATCCACAACTTGCCCTATTTTACCAACACCTACCTCAGTTGCGCATCCTAGCCAGCCCTCTCCTGCTCGTCCCATAGCTCTTACTCCTCCCATAGTTGCAACCAACACACCTGATGCCTCCAAGATCAGTGGTACACCAAGGCACAACCCATCCTGATAATGATAAGGTCAAATATGATGTGATTGGGAATCTAAGGAGACTCCCAACCTTACTAAGTGTCTATGATGTTCTCATGGTATCAAGTGACTTTTACATGGCCTTGGTTCAGGCTCTTTCCCGATTCGAAGACAATGAGACCAAGATCGAGCTCATTGAAGTGAATCCCATAATTCTCAATAATTGCATGGCCATCACCTTTTCAAATGAAAATCTTCAGTTGGGAGAAAAATTCCATAACTAACCTCGATTTGTGAGTAACGAGTTACATGCTCATCTAGTTAACTAGAACATGTTAGATGGAGACTCTGTAGTGAACTTAATCTTGAGGAGGATCCTCACCCACATATGGTTTGGGGTTGAACATCTCAAAACTATGAACCCCACCGTTCAAGGGGCTTAACCAATCAGGGGAGAAACCGACTGACACTATCCATCTCCGTCTCAAAATTGGTGAGTTGAATGCTTACATGCAATTCCATGCATTGAGATCGACACTTCCTATAACATACTGCTCGGTCATCCTTGGCTTCATGATAATGGGTTGGTTCCATCCACACTCCATCTATGCGTCAAATATAGTCGAGATGGAAGGCAACACGTAATCTATGCTGACAAGAGACCCTTTCCCACTGCTAAGTCACATTATATGGATGCCAAGTACTATTTCACAAATCCGGTGTGACCTCAAGAGAAAGAGTTGCCTATGGAAGGTACCCCAAGCCATATCATGAGAGGGACTGATTATACCTCTCATGAGGATGTCGAGGATATGGCAATATTGCTCGCATATATGTTTAAGGAAGAAGAGAGATGTGGCAAGATGATTCCCTTGACCCCAATTGATGCAAACTTGCCTTACTCCCCCTGGAGATATTGCCTCAATATCATGAGGAGAAAACCTCATCGTCTTCTCCCCATGTCCAAGAGCCACTCCCTCTAGTGGTCCAAACGAAGCAAGCCAAGAAGCATGAGGAAACTATTGATCTCACTAATCTGGCTCCTGAGGTCACTTATACCCATGACAATTAGAAGGTGTTGTACATCCCCATCCCTTTAGTGGAAGCAGATGTTGCTCATCGAGTAGCCACAGCCAAGGAAGCAAACCAAAAGGCCTCGTACATCTTAGTTCCTCTACGGGAGGCGGACAATGGTTGCCTTTCCCTTGGTGTCAGTTATACACATGACCATCAAACGATCTTGCATATCCTTGTCCCCTTTCTAAAAGTGGATGTTTCTCATCGTGTTGCGATAGCCACCCCTCCACCTCCTACCAAAATCTACACCAACACTCCCTCCTCTCAGCTTGGAATCGACAAGTAGACCCTTACTATTGAATTGAAGAAGTAGGTTTAGGACTTGCTTGGCCAAGTAGAGTCCATGAGAAAAGGTAAAGACAAGGTGAAAGAAGTGTCGCCTCCACTCGCCCCCCCGGCGCCTTTGCCTGGATTCATCTCGCAATCTCAAAAGTCTAGTGAATCAGAGCTCTCTCAAGGCTCCTCTTCTGCTAACACATCAGTTTCATCAAAATGGGATCTTTATAGTCCCCAAGCTCATCAAATTATGAAAAGGATGGACTATGAACCAGCCACTAATAAAGGATTAAAATATGATAAAGGACTGATGGCACCTTTTACAGTCATTGAGTCCACTACATCATAGCAGTCCACTACATCATAGCATATCGATATACAAGGCCTTGGATACATGGGGCCCACCTATCTACCTCCTCGACTACTTATGGCCAACCAAACAAACCACATGATGGTATCTCAAGATTCGCTACATTCTCCTTTTGAGCCCCCCACTCTTGAAGAGTTCATCTCCCTAGAATCTCAAGAGGTAGTGGTCCTCCATAGTTCTCAAGAACTTGAGACCTATGAGATAAAAGAGATGGAAGAAGAGTTGCAGATCATTGATCGCAAGATGAGAATACTTGAGATGAATGAATAATCTTCTAACCCCCTACCCTCCAATGAGGTGGAGGTTGAAGAGACACCCGAAGTATTGGAAGATGGCGAGCAAACGACAATAGCTGACTTGGAGGAGATAAACTTGGGTACGAAATTGACCCGAGGCCGATCTTCATCTCAGCAATTATGCCACATGAAGAAACGACTAATATGCCATCTTCCTTCAAGCCAATCAAGATGTTTTTGCATGAAACTATCACTAGATGCCTAGACTTGACCCTCAAGTCGCAATTCACCACTCGGGATAGACCCATGTTTTAAGCCCGAGAAGCAAAAGTCCAAAAGGTTATGAGTTAATCTCAAAAGGCAAATTGACATCGAGGTAAGCAAACTCAAGGCGATAAGATTCTTCAAGGAAGTCAAATACCCAAAACGGCTAGCCAATGTTGTCCCTGTCAAGAAGAAGAAAGTGCAAATTTAGATATGCATTGACTTTCACGACTTGAATGCAGCATGTTTGAAAGATGACTTCCCACTCCCTTTCATTGAAATGCTCATTGACTCGACGGGTAATTGGCAGGCCTTATCCTTCATGAATGGTTATTCGGGGTATAATCAGATAAGAATGGTCCCAAAGATGAAGAAGCTGCAACCTTCTTGACTCTCAAGGGGGTCTTCTGCTACACAGTGATGCAATTCGGCCTCAAGAATGCAGGAGCCACTTATCAGTAGGCTATGACCACTATCTTCAAAGATGTGTTGCACGAAGAAGTGGAATGCTATGTGGATGATCTCGCAGTAAAATCGAGCAAGAGAAGCGGCCACAACAAGAATCTTAGACAAGTCTTCGAGCAGCTCTGCCAGCATCAACTCAAGATAAACCCACTAAAGTTCTCATTTGGTGTGAAATCGAGGAAGTTCTTGGGATTTATTGTCAGGTATCGGGTCTTGGAGATTGAACCTATCAAAATTAAGGCTATTCAAGGGATGCTATCTCAAAGGAATCTTCAAGAGCTTGGATCTCTCCAAGGCAAGATTGCCTACATTCGAAGATTCATCTCTAATATTCAAGATGGTGTAAACCCTTGACCCGCCTGGTAAAGAAAGATGTGTCATTCAAATGGGGTAAGGCATGTCAGATAGCCTTTGAAGATATCAAGGCCTATCTGCTAAACCTCACTGTCCTCATTGCCCCTATCACTAGGAAGGCCTTCATCCTCTATGTGACGGCTCTTGATGGGTTTGTATTATCTTAGCAGGAGGATGCAAGGAGCCCAAGAGAACTATTCTCACATTGGAAATATATGTGTAACCTTGATCTTTACAATTCAAAGACTTCGACACTATTTGTTGGCACACTCAGTCCGGCTTATTTCACAATCCGACCTTATTAAATTTCCCATGTCACACCCTTGCCTATTGGGACTCCTTGCGAAAGGGTCATTGCTCCTTATGGAGTTTGACACAACCTATGTGCCGCAAAAGGATGTCAGAGGCTAAGCGCTAGCATATTTCTTAGCAGCACATGCCCTCCCTACAAATTCTCCCTCGTCAGATGACCTTCCAGATGAAGAAGTGCATTGCATCGAAGCCTCATCTGATTGGAAAATGTACGTTGATGAAGCCTTCCAATTTGAACGATGTGGTGTCAGAGTGGTATTTTCCACCCCCATAATGGTCTTGTTCTACTGTCGTTCTCTCTTCAAGGGGTAGAATCCCATAATTAATCCGAGTATCAAGCACTCATTATAGACTTGGAAATTGCTTCTCACACGAACCTAAAGTACCTAGCCATCTTTGGAGATTCTGATTTAGTGATAAGGTGGCTCAATGGGGTGTATGATGTAAGGAGGATAGCCTAAATTCCTACTTCAACACCGCTAAGTCCCTAATGACGCAACTCGAAGAGGTTACCGTCGAGCATGTCCCATGAAGGCCAAATTCATAGGTCGACGTGCTCGCCAAGCTTAGTGTGACTATTCAGATCTGCTGAAAGAGTCTACACCAATATGGGTATCCAAATGGAGACACGTCGAGCTTGCTGATGAACTTGATGGCAACAATGAGAGACATCTATTTCTCAAATGTCTGCCCAACCCATTCGAGGCACTGCTTGTAGCCAAAGATGTTCTTAAAGCCACGAGCAGCTATCAGTAGGTCTACATAATTGAGATAAATGATGATGAGATGGAGTCTCAGGCCCCAGTGTGTGACGAAATCGAGTAAGTCAAAGATTAGCGGTCACCAATAATGGATTGTCTTGAGCACCATCGCCTCCTTGACAATCCTATCGAGCGCAACAAGATTCAAAGATCAGCTACTAGATATGTGTGTCACATTGGCGTCCTGTTTTGATGCTCCTTCAATGACATACTGCTCAAGTGTGTTAACTAAATAGAGGCAGATGAGAAAGCCTTTCCCAATGGAGCATACATACTGGTTCATCCTGATGGAGAAGAAGCCATGCCCCCAATTAATAGACATATTTGAAGCAATATTACCCTTAAGAATTGGTTTGAGCTGCAAAACCTTAAACTGCATGGCATGGGTCCGAGTCGCGAGATGTTAAACTGTGTGTCATGGGTCCAAGCTATATGACTTTAAACTATAGCACACGTCCTTGTAACATGTCGTTAAACTGTGCGACAACACTGATATAAGTCGCAAGACCTTAAAATTGCACTACTCTGTGGTCCCTAGTCGCAAGGACCATAAACTGAGTTTGCTTATGATATATTGAGGAATTTTGAGTTTCTTTACACCCCGACCCACAAAAAAAAAGGGAAAATGAAAGAAAGTGATGAACATTCTATGGTGCGCACACCAAAGACACCATGGGAAAATATGTCAAAACAAAAGAAAAGAAAAAAAGAAAACCATAGTGAAAACCCACAAGGGTGTTTTGGGTAAAAGGGTAAAAAATAAAGAGGGTTTGGGAAAACCCTTTAGGGAACTCATCCTCCAATGACGGACATGGTGGTCCTATCCTATGGATTATCATATGCAAAATTGTCATGGCATCACGTCCCTGTGGCATGACGGTAAACTATGAAACACATAGTCTTAGTCACATGACTTTAAAGTGCACTACACTGTCCTACCTCATGATGCAAAATTGCTTGGATCTAGGTGCAAACCTGGATTGGCCACCCATGCTACCGTCTTAGGACGACGGCGTGGAAGGCACAAAACTTCATCCAAGAACCCCATGATGCTAAACCGTCGGTCTTGGTCATGGTGTATGACCTTAAAACACAGTAACCTTATGCTACCGAAAGCATGACCTTAAAGACACCTCCCCAAAATGACAGACATGGTGAAAACCCACAAGGGTCCCGTAGGTAAAATATATCAAAATAAAAAAAAAATAATGGCATGCGTGGTTGTACCGTCCGCTACCACGAGTAATAATGTTTATATAAAGGGCACGGTGAAAACCTGTAAGGGCATCGTGTGAAGAAAATGCGGACATGGTGTAACAACCATGGGTAAAAGCACCATAAAAACCATTTCTGATAGCGTTTTGTGCAAAACCAAAAAGGCACATAGGGTTTTGTGCAAAACCAGAAAGGCACATACCCTAACGGCTTGGATGAAAACTTGAAAGGGTGTTAAAGAAGAATGGAGGCAAGAAGCACTTCTATGAGAAGCGGCTTCAACATCTCTCCTTCCCTTTCAAGGAGACAAAGGAAAAAGAGATGTGCAAGCCACAAAGCGAAAGAGATAAGCAAAGCAAAGGAAAAAATGAGCATTGATTTCATGAGTAAAAGGCCGGGGGGCGGGGGGGGGGGGGTGTGTTGTGATACAAGTTTTGATTCATGGCCTCAAAACCAGAAAAGAAAAAAAAAGAAAAATAGAGAGAAGTTGGGAAACCAAAATACCCTCAATAGTTAGTAAGATCTTAATGAATCTTTGCCATTGTCATCTCAGAATTCTCCGAGGCTACCCTCACACGCTTCCTGAGATCATCTGTAGATGCTGTGAGCTACTCAACCGATGCATTTTCCACCCTCATGTCAACTCCAAGCTTTTTCAGCTTGTCAAACCCAGCCTAGCTTTCCTCTTGCCACCGGGTTAACTCGGCTCTCTGCTTATCCTAGCGAGCACACATCTTCAACATCTCTTCTCTCATGGCCTTTAGCTTAGCACTATGAGTAGTGCCACAAGTCTTGAGGTCTGTATGTTGAGCAATGATAACAGTTTTCTCACGAGAATAATCAACTATCAAACTATGGTGTTGAGCGAGCGTATTCTCTATGGAAGCTAATCTGGAACCACTCAACTCCTGTACTTCAAACTTGCTCCACATGGCCTCCACTTTTCACCATTTCAGGTTGTCTAAATTATCACAAAAATAGGCAAAGACGTTCTTCGTGAAGCTGCGACCTTTCATGGCAATCACACACTCATGGAGGTTGACAATCCCCTCCTCAAGTTGAGGAAGAGGGAACCTTATTAACTGCTCGAAGCCAGCTCGCAAAAACCCTATCACCTTGTAGGATCTTGCATCTGGTTGAGAATTTAATGACAAATGACCCAGGGGAGAAGTAACATCTGCCAAAGGGGCGACCACTGTGGTGATCGCCGGCTCAAATGTCTCAACAACAAGAGCCGCATCCATAGGCACATCTAGCTCAGAGCTGTAATACATCTTTTTCTATGTACTTGTATGCTCAAGGTAAATAAGAAGAGGGCCTATAGTAACCTGGTCCCGTTGGCGCCCAAGATGCTGCCAGATCATGGGAACACTGTAGCAATAAGCCTAATATTGGGTGACCTCTGAAAAAGTTTCAGAATACCCTCAAATTTCATGAGAACGTATTTTTTGACGCCTTCATGATGCCCGTAAATTTTCATCGCATTCTGATAAGTTTTGAACTGATCAAGACAAAACTCAATTTTCAAATCCATTTCCTATCATATTGAAAATAAACCCTATAAGTATAGACCTATTTTCTGGGTCTCAAAAGACTATCAGACCACTTCCATTGGATCTAGAATATCGAAAAACCCTAGGTACCAAATTTTGGCTCAATCGAACCCTCCACGACGATTTTGGATCTAACTTACAAAAAAGGGTGGGTTTTACACTATTGCGGTGCAACCTCAGTGAACCAGTTTCCATTTATAGAACCTATGTTTCTCATTTCAGTATTACTTTCAAGTGCTCATAACTTATTCATTTTAGGTCCAATAAAGCTCAAATTCGGACACGAGCTAGATCTCAACGATACGTTAGTTTTGACATATGGCACTCATCTTGATGTGACCCGAAACGAGAAAATTCTTAGAGTGAACATGAGCTCAAAATATGACAATTCAGATTTTAGAAAGAGGAACATCCCATTCTTTGAGAGGCCATAGCTCAAGATCCCGATGTCGGATCTTCGCAAGTATCTTTACGACTGTGCTTGGAAGAGCCTCAATTTGATATAATTTTTAAGAATGGTCTGAGGCCGGGTGTCACTAAATTTTGAGGTTGAAGAAGGAATACTTTTTGGTCGTCAAAATCCCATTTTCTGACGACCTCTTGAATTTGTAACGCGCTCAAACAGAGAAAAAATAGGAAAATAGACGAAATTTATCACAAAATGATCGTGATAGTATCCTCTTTAGTTTGTGATAAAAAAAAATGAAGCCACGAAATATTAGGGATCGTGCTGAATTGGTGTTCGAAGAATCACAAAGTTTATAAACTTGGCCGGATTTTGGATTCTTCCTTAAAACTCCATTCCAAGACGATCAATGGGTATTAAAACATGCGTAACAATCAAAGCATTGATTCTACGATGTATGATTGCTTGAATTGGCACCATAAATGTCCAAAAACGCTCTTGAGGCCTAGAAATGGTAAGAGGCCCCTCATGGAGGGATGGTTTTGTCATTTTTGAAAAGTGCTTAGGGGTATTTTGATCATTAATTTTAAAACTGGATTAATATTTTTATTCATAAAATGTGTAATTTTCAATAATTTTGAAGGTTTTTGAGCAATCCACCCTTGTTTTGGGGTTGCTCTATATAAGGAACTTAAGTCATTTGTAACACTCTCTTGAAAACTCTTAAGAATTTTGGAAATGAATGAGAAGAGCTTGAGAGCTTAGGCTTGTTCTTTTGTTTTGATTCCAAATTCAAGACTCAAGGAGGGAGAAGAGAGAAACATTTCATAGAGAGAGAGAGAATACCCCTAGGAACCCTTCACTCCCTAGAACCCCAAAATCCCATACACCCTAGGATTCCCAACTCCTAATCCTATCCCATACACTCTAGAACTCCTAGCTCCCATACACCCTAAAAGTCCTAGCACCCAATCCTTTTCCATACACCCTACACCCTATCTTAGGTCTCCTATACCTTACCTTATACCATATACCTTAGCTACATCAATACACCATAGTAGCTATACACCCTAAACCTTCCATGCATACCCTAATCCATACACCACATCTTACACTAACACACCTAAACCTTAGACCCTAGTCATGACCCATAAGGACTAAAACATCTGTCTCAAGTGCATGCAGTGGGACCAATGAAGATGCCCCTAAGCTCAAGCCCATTCTAGGTCCACTCTCTCTCCTCTCCCTTCTCACTCCTCTCTCTTTCTATCTCCTCTCTTTCTCTCTTCTCTCTTTCTTTCTCTCTTGTCTCTTTCTCTCTTCTCTCTTTCTTTCTCTCATTTATCTCTTTCTTTCTCTCTCTTCTCTGTCTTCTTTCTCTTTCTTTATCTCTCTCTTTCTCTTTTCTCCCTCTATCTATTGCTCTCCCTGCTCGGACCAAGGGAGGGTCCGAGCCTCCTCCTCTCCTTCTCTCTCCTTCTTCCACTCTCTATCTCATGTTTAAACTCTGGATCCGCACCTAGGATGGGTCTGGCTTCTCTTTCTCTCTCTTTTTCTATCTCTCTTCCCTCCCCGCTCAGGTCACAGATCTGCGCCCTAGGCAAGCACGTCCCCCTCTCTCTACTTCTCTCCCTTACTCTCTCTCTCCTGTCAATTGACAGACCAATACCATAGGCGAGTTCGCTTCTCCCTCTTTCCTCTACTCTTTCCTACTCTCTCTCCCTCTCACCTAGAGTCTCGGACCTGCACCTAAGGCGGGTTTGTCCATCTCCCCATATTCTCTTCTCTCCCCACACTCTCATCCTCACCCATCGAAGCTCGAACCTGCACCTTAGGCGGGTCCACCTTGCCTCTCTCCACACTCTCTCTCATCTTCACTCTCTCATCTCCCCTAGAGCCTGGACCCGCACCATAGGCGGGTCCTTCTCCCCCACTTTACACTCTTATTCTCTCTTATCTCTAGCTACACCTTAGAAGCTCAGACCCACACCATAGGTGGGTCCATCTCTCTCTCATCTCCTCTCACCCTCTCTTGCCCTAAATTACAACCCAAGACACTCAGACGCGCACCATAGGCAAGTCAATCTTCTTTCATCCCTCTTGACTCTTTTCTTACTAACTTTAAACACTTCCTTCTCTCTCTCTGAATCATATCTTGACCTCTTACTCATTTTATTTTGTTTTTTATTTCATCACTTCTTCATTCTCTTTTTTATTCACTACTTCTTTCACCCTTGTGTACTCAATTCGGAGTCTACCTGAGATAGTGTCTTAAAGTTTTAACTCTTGGACTGCTACTCTAACCATCAGCTCATACAAAGTAGTTGAGTCGTTAATTCTCTTGCGCTCGATTACTAGGGTTGGGGTCATTCTAAGCTAAATTTTCTTAGAGTTTTAACCCGTACATTACTTTAACCGCAGGGTCATACAATGTTTGAGTTGTGAAATATTTTCATCTCTCTTGCTCTCATTCTCTTATCTTTTCTCACTGGATCATTTTTAGGGGGACTCTTTAGGTTAGTGACATAGTTATAGGCTCTGTCTTGTAACTTCACTTTCCAAATCCTCCGGGTATGAAGGCTTCTAGCCTGATGCTTTCCCTTGTCTCCAACAATACCTTTTAGGAGAGGTTACGCTAGGAGGGTGCCCAATTTTCAGGTCATCCCTTTACTTCTTTCAACCAGCTTCTTCTTCATCTTCTTATATCTAAACCAAGTTCTCATCATTCTACTTTTCTTCCTTTCTTTCTTCTCTTTATTACCTATTTTACCTATCACTCTAATCCCCAATAGTAGAACCACTAACTTGTAAGCACATAAAAGAGGAGTTTATTATCAGTGGACCTTCCATTAGTAGTCTTTTCGTGAAGGTCTAGGTTAGGTGTTGATTTCATCGAATTCAAACGACGTTGTTGGAAAGCTGAAGGGCTTTCCTAATCGATCTAAGAGAAGCAGCCCGAGCATATCCCACGAACTCAATCGTGGTGAGGTAGGTGTTCGAGTCCACCTCCTTATCGCTTTAAACTCCTCTCACCGTTAGAAATATCTATCCGCATGTGGCACATGGGGTGCACACGCATGCGTGAGTCAAGTGATTGTCCGAGAGGGACTCAGCGAGCCTGGTCCTAGAGGGAGTTGAACGAGGTAAATCTAGGCCCTACCAACTAGTGATTCCACTGGGGATACACCACCCTATAGTTGGTTCGGTTCGCTTTCAAACCGCTATCTTGTCTCACTGTCACTTAAAACTTTTATAGAGTCCAATTACTTATCTCTCACCTGAATTAGGGATTTCATCATCCTCACATTCATGAACTTACCCATGGGAAGTAAGATTCTTCAATCCACTGCTCTCATATATCTTGTGTGAGGTCTCTTGGACCTTAGCACCTTGGTTCAAGCCTAGGATAACTTGGGAAAGGGTCCTCAAACCCCTTGCTCCCCCTCTACCAGTATCAATGGCAAGTTCATTAATGTCAACTGCATGAGTGGTTATAAAACCATCATCCTTCATGCCCACACTGTAATTGGTGGACTCTCCACCAGTCTTAAACTCAAGAGTGGTTCTAAGATCACTCCCTCTTCTCTCGAAACTAGCTCGTCTAAGATCATTGCTTCAGTGGGTAACCTTAGGATCACCCTAGCTCCACTCCACATGGGCACTACTCACCTTGGTATGACGCTTAACACACTTGATGCTGGCGATTCCCTCGCCAGACCATCTAACTTGAATGGCTCTAAAGCCATCCCACACACTCTCAATCACATCACTACGAATGGTTCAACCATCACCATGATGAATCGGGGAGCAAAAGCTAACTCCAACCACTTCACCTGCTTCGGGTCTCTTGGGACCTAGGCCCATTAAAAGTGGTTCTCAGGCCACTCATGCATTGCATAATACTCACCCGGCTTGGGGCAATCCAAATGTTGCACCCTAAAGAACACATGTCCCATGACTCAGTTGTAGGTCCCAAACAAATATGCGCATGCTTACAAACCAAAGTGGTCCTAAGACCATTACAACTACAAAGGTCAGCATTCCAAATACTAGACCACTCGCTTCACTAAGGGTTGGCTCCCAAGCCACCCCAACACTTCTATGTATCGCACATACACATGCAGGTCCAATGCAGTTTCGGGATTTAAGGGAAGGGCCAACAATGCATGCTTCCTTCTACCCCAAAACCCATGACAACATGGTACTCCAAGAAGTTTCCTTCGAGTACACACTTGTCAAATCCTTCTCTTTCTTATGTACAACATGGTCCTTGTGGCTGGACTCCGGGTAAAATTATGCCCCCGAAGTCAATGGAGCAGCCCCTCCCTTCTTCAAACAATACCAAACTTCCAAAGACAACTTCGAGCTCCCTATTCCCAACGCACCATGCTTTACGTGAATTGATCAACTTTGATGTAATCTCCTTGAGACGGGCCAATCAAGCAGGATGCCACACCCAATTCCAGTTATGGGAGTGGATTTACTGGAGTTTAAGAATCAAGCCGCAGAAAGGCATGAAAGTGCCGCTCATAAGAAAGAAGCTAGAGTCTTCCACCTCAAAATACTTATTGAAGAAAAACTCTTTTTAGTCATTGCAAACTGCAGTGGAACCTGAAGTGAGTGACACTATGAAATTCTCGGTTGTTGAGGTGTGGGAAGATGAATCCGATCTGATTGAACCATGGCTCCAAGGCCGTCTTGATCCACAATAGACAGAAATATGGCCCCAAGGCCGTCATGAGCCTATTAAGATCGAGCCATGGCCCCAAGGCTGTCTCGTGCCATATTTTCCTGAGCTACCGCCCCAAGACCATCAAGAGCCAGTATTCACTGGATCATCAAGGCAATCTCAGATCCAGTCAGGGAAGTCTGAACCCCTATTGCTCTGATTGCCAGATTGGGGGACAAAGCGAACTAGGACTACTCCCTCCACTGAGTCACTCAACTCCGAAAAACGAGCTGATGTGATGGCAGTCAGTCAAGATAGTGATAGTCTCAAAGAACCGGTGGCACGCGTTAATGAAATTGTGAAGTATATCTTGGACATGCTCAAAGAGTTAGAAAATGCTCGACCAATCAGAGTATCTTCCTATCATGGAGCAAATTCACCCTTTGAACCTCAATTGGAAGAAGAAGAATGAAGACCTCCACCTCCTCCTATAGCTCATACCTCATGACCTCTAATTCCTCCAACCTTTCTTAATGGTCAAACCAATGTAGCCTCCCAAGCTATTTTCCCAGTGGTTACCCAAGAAGAAATTAAAAGAATGATCAATCGAAGCATTCAGGGCCAACAAGTCTAAAAGGTTCATGAAAATTCCCATTATAAAAAGCCTTACCCACCCTTTATTGATCAAGTTTCTTTTCCCCGGGGCTACCAAAAAGGAAGACTGTCTATCTTTGATGGCACCGGTACACCTCAACAACATATGGCGCACTTCGTGTCAGCATGCCAAGAATCAGCTTCCAATCCTAGATTGCTTCTTCGACAGTTTGTGGAAACACTAGCCGAGCCTGCCTTCAAATGGTATACGTGTTTACCTCCAAATTTTGTCCACTCTTGGGAAGAGATGGAACAATTGTTCTTTAAATGCTTCTATGAAGTCGAGCAAGAAGTTCAAGCCATATAACTTGTTACTATGACTCAAGAAGTGAACGAACCAGTGAACGAATACATCAAGAGATGGAGGGATCTTGCGGTATACCAGAGCAATCCCATGCTCGAGATTGATGCGGTGTAAAACTTTATTAGGAACATGAAGAGGAAATCTCCCTTCATGTTGAAGCTTCTAATCCTACCACTTTCTCAGACATGATCTCAAAGACAGTAAAGATTGAAAGCTTACTTAAACACCATGGTGGGACTCAGGCTCAGACCTCAGGGGGAGGTCAAGGTCGGACCTTTACTAATAACAAGTCTGACCCTCGCACTAGCCAGTAAAGAGATACAGTCAGTGCAGCGGTTACTGCCACACCCATTCTTCCCAAACCTCTTTTAGCCAATGCACCTCTCAAGACATTAAATACTTTGCGGGGAATAACGCAATTCAAGGAGAAACCCACCGATGACAACAACAACTTCAGGATTATAATGTGGTGCCTCCACCACCAAATCTATATAAGCCCAATTACTTTGAGCAGAGGCTAAAAAATCAATATAGCTTTAACAACGCTTAGGTACCAGTCCCCTTGAAAATGTTGTTGGAACAAGGTATGATATTTCTTCCTGAGCCAAAGAGACCAGACCAGGTGGGACTCATTAATAATAAAAATATTGTCATCCTATTCCAGACAGCTTCCATCTCAAGGATCATATTGAAGCCTTGATTTAGAAAGGTTAGATTCACTTAGATAGTCTCAGAAAAGCTTTCGAGACTGCAGAAGCTTCACATGTTCTCACAGTTAAAGAAGAACGAGTGCAGACCTTACAACTAGAAGGCGTATCATTTGACCTTCGTCCATATCTCTTTGCAATGATGGCATTGCAAAGGCTGATTACCCCAATGTCATCAAGGCAACCTATGCATTTGATTTAGGGGACTGAAAATATTTGGTGCCCATTCCACCAAGCATGGGGCCATGGGATATCTCAGTGTTCGAGTTTTAGGACATTTATATAAGAGTCCATAACTGAAGGATGAATCATTGTAAATATACTAATCCAAACTTGTGAACCACCCAATCCAGTAACCTTTGAAAGTTCAATCAGATGGGTCTAAGAAAACGTGTGAAACAATGGAAGCTTCACACATGATTACAATTCACGGGGGACAACCTTGGAGTGTCCCCATGGATGAAGTATCCCCTGACATGTTTCCAATCATCTTTGATATGCTTGTACAACTAGAAATGATTCGGACTTGCTTACCTAAGAAGCCAAGATACTTGAAGGAGGAATGTAAGGACTTGTGGTGCCAGTATCATCAGATGAAGGGACATGACATGTTCCCCTGCTGGGGTTTTCGAGCCATCTAAGATGAGTTTATAAGAAATGGTGAAGTGTTCATAGATAACATACCACCTCCACATCAAAAGTTTGCTCAAGAATTTGGATCCTTGTTACATAAGCTAGTAGAGCAAGTTCATGTTCTTGGTTGTGAAACCCCAGAAGTCTCTGTTCCCAAACTCCTGTCAAAGTACCTGAGTCATGGCAAGAGCACCATGGTCGTGGTAAAATGAAAAGCCTCAAGAGAGAGGCCATTTGGTAAGCTAATGTGGTATCTATGCCACAAACACGCAAGATCGTTCCTGTTAAGAAAAAGAAGAAAAGTAAACGGCCTTCAAAAGCTCAACACCGAAAAACAAAACTACAACATTGCTAGGTGAAGTGGCATTCATTCCCCCTATTCCCCCTCTTCCCACCTCGTATGAATTCATCCCAAGGCAAGTCCTTTTTGTAGGTCAATACATATTTATGCAATCAAATAAAAACCTGTCCAATATGGGTGAGGGCTTTTAAAGAACAATAGAACAATCTATCAAAGGAAAAGACTATAAAAGCGCCTCTCAACGGTCCATGCAGGGTAAAGACCTTAAAGATCGACATTAAAAAATCCTTGATTACGTTCAATAAAAGTGAAGACGTTAAAAGCCTCTTTGAGTTCAATTCAAGTGATGATCCTAAAAACTACTTGGTTTGGTCAATTTTTAGTGATGACCTTAAAACCTCTGTCCCTTCTTCTATCCCCGATTCTTCAAACCCTTCTCCCCTCTCAATGCCTCTCTTTGAACTCACTCTGGAGTGCCCATATTTTGAGGATCTTAATGAAGAGCTCAAACTCTGCAATACCAATAAGCGACATAACAAGCAGTTAAGGAAGATGGTCTCTCAAAATTCCAGATTCTTGAGTGTTGGAGATGCTATGGCCTTTGCCGTAAAAAAGGACAAGTGTTGTCCTACTTCAGAAGAGGTATTCTATCGGCTTTTAAATCTAAAGCTTAAGAAGAAGTCTCAATGGCTTGCAAAGCCTGACTTAGGAGAACTATGGAAGAAATCGAAGGGAGAAAGTTCTTCAAATAATGAAGCATGCCACATGCTGGTTTTTCATGAGGGAAGCACAATAGCTGTAGTTGACCAAATGCAGTTGAGGTTAGGAAAGAGACTTAAACCAATTCAAAGACCAACTCCACCTATACGCCTAAAATACCCCGGACCACCACTGGTTCTGTATTCAAATTACCTATTCCCATGCAAGAACCCCATCCTCTTCTAAAATACCCAGAACCACCATTAGTCCCTTACCCAAATCCTTCACTTTCTTTAGTCAAATTTTCATCTTGTCCTGTCTTACCGAAACCTACTCCAGCTGCACAACCCATCCAGCCCTCTCTGCCTCCTCCTACCACTACAACCGACCCTTAGTAGCTGTAGCAAACCCTTCTCCTCCTAAAGCCACTCCATTACCACCTGTTCCTCCAAAACCAGTGGTGAACCAATGACTTGTCTTTCTTGAAGGCGACAAAGTCAAATATTATGTAATTGGGCACTTGAGGAGACTTCCGGCTCTCTTAAGTGTCTATGATGCTCTCATGCTATCAAATAAATTTTTATGGCCCTGGTACAAGTACTTTCCTAGCCTGAAGTGTATGAGACTGAGATTGAGAGGATTGAGGTAGATGTTACAATCATTAACAATTGCATGGCTATCACTTTCTCTGATGATGACCTTCAGTTGGGTGAAAGGTTACATAACCGACCTCTCATCATAACTGGTGAATTGCATTCTTGTCCGATCAATGGGATCATGTTGGATGGGGGATCCGCAGTGAACCTTATACCTAAGAGAATACTTACTCGAATCGAGATAGGTGTTGAACAACTTTAGCCAACATGCTTAACAGTTCAAGAATTCAATCAGTCGAGGGAGAAATCGACTGGTATTATCCATCTCAAGCTCAAATTTGGAGAATTGAATGCTTCCACAGTGTTTCACATGTTTGGACAGACACTTCTTATAGCATCCTTTTGGGTCGTCCCTGGCTACATGACCATGGGGTAGTTCCGTCCACACTCCATCAATGCTTCAAATATAACCGAGACAGAAGGCAACACATGTTCTATGTTGATAAGAGACCGTTTCTCATTGCTGAGTCATACTACGCTGCTGCAAAGTATTATTTCACAGATCCTATGTGATCTCAAGAGCTAATGTTGCCTATGAAAACCATTACGAGCCCTAACATGAGAGAAACTTCTGAAACCTCTCATGAAGATGTGGAATATATGGCAGGATCACTTAATCATTCGTTTCAAGAAGAGAAGAGGTGTGGAAAAGTGATTCCCTTGACCTCCATTGATGGAAATTTACCAAACTCCCGAGAAGAAGTGATGCCTCAGAGTCATGAAGAGCAAGCTTCATCCTCTACCTCACCTTCACAAGAACCCATTCCAGTGGTGGCTCAAATTGAGCAAGTCAAGAAGGTGGAAATCGCTGACTTGACCACTTTAACACCTACAGTCACTTATGCTCATGGTGATATAAAGGTGTTACGTATCCCCATTCAATTTCAAGAAAGCTAACGTTACTCATCAAGTTGAGACAAACCAAATAGCTAAGGTTTTGCGCATCAAGGAGAATGATGCTCACCTCATACCCCCAACCCTTGTTTGGCATGACCATTTCTAGGTCATGAAAATCCCTAAGGTCTTGCATATTCCAATCCCCGAAAGGGAGGAGGATAATGGTTACTGGTCGGGGGCTTGGGTTGGATTGGACCCCTCTCAAACAACTGTGTGACTTTGCACGGGTTTCTTGTGCGGCTTGTGCATCACTTTGCTGATAGGTATGTCCAACTTGTGAGAGGATTTTAAAAGTAGTGAAAATATGGACTAGTGCACTTATCTCACCACAATTTGAGTTCGTGGAATAAGCGTATGCAAATGTCCTCTTAGATCAACACGCGAAAGCCCTCCAACTGTCCAGCAGCTCGGTTTGGACATGACCCCCTCTCGAAAACTCATCACCTCACCTCAGAATCTCACATTAAGAAACTGCTGATAGAGTTCATATAAAGTATGCTCCTCTTTGATGTATCGTTAAAAGGATGAGTGGCTCTAAATGATTTAAGGGAGAGAGAGATGGAAAGGAGAGAAATGATGAAATATAGGAAAGAAGATGAGAGAGAAGGAAGTCTATCACAGCCTGAACACTGTATTACTTGGTGGTTAGAGTAGTGAGAGGATACGAATTCTAAGAAAACTAACTCAGGATGACTCCAACTCGAGTAAATGGGTGAAAGAGAAGCAATACCTCTTACGACCTGCATTCATTATACGAGAAGGTAGTTAGAGTAGTGATCCCAGAATGAGGACCCTAAGACACTATCTCTGGATAACCTCAAGTTGAGTGTTTTAGGCAATGAGAGAAGCAACCAATTAAAAAGACGAGATTAGAAGATGATGGAATAGAAAAATAAATCAAGGATTAGAAGAGTGTGTCTTAGGGAAGAGAGGATGACAAATGTGGATGTTTATAGGTTGGTTGGAGACTATACGGTGTGTAACCGCGGGTAGGGCTTAATATGAATTAGGGACGTGTGAAGGTGTGCAGGTATTAAAGAGCGAGCGAGCAGGTGTACGTGTATAGGCGCGGGTACGAGGGGTGACTTAGGCGTGGGTACGTATAAGGTTTAGGTGCGGGTGGAGGTGTAGAGACATGAGGGGGTAAAGGTATGTGTTGAGCATGAATGGGGGCTAGGATGTAAATGAGGGAAGAGTTAGGTGATGATGTGTGTAAGTGAACATGCAGGGGTAGAGGTGCACATGGCTAGGCATGCACAGGGGTGTGCAAGGTTGGGCACAGGTGGAAAGATACCGAGTTAAGCGTGGGCGGGAGTATGCTGAGTTAAGGCACATGAAGTAAAGTGCGACAGGATTATGCTGAGTTAATATGCGGGTAGGAGTGCATGAAGCAAAGCGTGGGTAGGAGTGCATAAAGTATGACACATGCATGAGTAAGGGTAGATAGCTATTAAGTGCCGCCACGAGAGTGAGGGTGTTAGGTCTTAGTAAGACGAGAGAGGTAGTAAAGGAAGCTGGGCCTGCCCTAGACACAGGTCCGAAACTTCATATGAGAGGAAGTGAGAGAAGAAGAAGAGAAGGGAAGAGGAAAGAGGGGAAGTGCACGAGCCCGCTTTGAACTCATGCAGGGAAGAGAGAGAAAGCAAGTGGGTGAAAAAGAAAAAAGAGAGAGAAAGAAAGAGATGAGAGAGATAGAGAGGAGAGAGAGTGGACTTAGGATGTGTGTAAACCTAAGTGCACAACCATAAGTCCCTTTGCATGCACATGAGAGAGAAGGTGTTAGGGCTGGGTGTAGTGTGTGGTGTAGAGGATGGGGTATGGTGTATGGAATGGGCTATGGTGTATGATGGCCTAAGGGTATTTTCTCTCTCTTAAAAATGTTTATCTCTCGTCACTCCATGGTCTTGAATTTGAAATCAAAGCACAAGAACAAGCAAGAGCTTGATCACTAATGACTTAACTTTCAAGAATCATTCAAATACCTTATTGCAAGTGACATGGGTTTCCTTATATAGAGCAACCACTAAACAAGAGTGGAATACTCAAAAGTACCCAAAATTTTAAAAAAACTACACATTTATTGAATTAAAATAATCACCCTCTGTTTGGACCAAATGACCAAAATACCCCTAAGTACTTTTCAACAAATGACAAAACCATCCCTCTATGAGGGGCCCATTTCTATTGCTAGTCTTCAGGAGCTTTTTCAGACACCTACAATATTAATTCGGGCGATCAATCATCGTAGAATCGATGCTTGTATGCTTGTTAACGTTTTGATACCCTTTGATCGTCTTGAAACATATTTTTTAGGAAGAACCCAAAATCCGGCCAAATCCATAAACTTTACAATTCCTCATCCATCAATGTAGGTTGATTATAATGTTCCAAGTCTTCATTTTTATCACAAATTGAAGAGGACATTATCACAATCATTTTACAGTAATTTTCGTCCGTTTTGGCCTCCATTTAAGCATATTCCAAATTTGGGAGGTCGCTGGAAAATGAGATTCTGGCAAACAAAAAAGTATGCCTTTCTTCAAGCTCAAATTTCGTATCATCCGGCTTCTGATCACGCATAAAACTTGTACCAAACTGTAGCTCTTTGAAGCACAGTTGCGGCAGACCCGTATTTTCTTAAGGGCTTCTTTCCCACTGTTATCAGAATCCAGATGTGTCTGGCAATCGGGGGCCTTACGTGGAGACTTACTTCCCAATCCATCAGGTTTTTCTTTGAAGAGCTAGTGGTGGGGTGCCTTGCTTAAGGGCTTTCTCCCCGCTTACACTGAACTCTGTCTTTTGAAGGGCTAGTGGTAGGATGCCTTGCTTAAGGGCTTTCCTCCTCGTTTACGATGAACCTTGGGTTTGTTTCTTGGAGAGGCTAGTGGTGGGGTGCCTTGCTTTAGAGCTTTCTCCCCATTTACACTGAACCTTGGATTTTTCTATGTTGCTTTGGATAGTCAACCGAGGAGAACCCTTAATGGGGTGTAAAACTGCTTCACTAGGATTTGGACTGATGGCATAGGGAGTGTCTCTTTGGGGGTTTACAGCCGATGTACCGGGCTTAGGCAAGGGATTTTTGGCAGCCTGTCTTGAAAGTCGAAGCCTGTCGGCAATGGATGCCTTAGTAAGACAATCTCTTTTGGGGCGTATGCTCGATATACCAGGCTTAGTCAGCTGTACGATGGTGGCTTACCCTAAAGTTAAACCTATTGGCAATGAGAGCCTTAATTAGGACAGTTACCCTCGGAACCAGGGCATCGATTCTGGTTGGGCAATCAAGTTCCTCGTAAGAACTTCTATCTCGGGTTGTCAAAACATTCTTCTTGTTTTTTGTTAGCATCTTGGATTGGAGAATCTCTTCAACAAATGGCTATCTTGACTTTCCATCTTAATGATTATTCTGATCTTCATGGGGTTTTTGCCAAAGCTAAACCCAAGCTGTTGGATTTTCTTAAGATCTTTTTGGTTTCGATGGTAAGGTATCCACTAGAGGTATCGATTCCTAAACCATCAGACTTTTGCTGCTCTCGGTTGAAGTTGTCTTTGGTCAAAAGCTGCATCATCCTGCTTATTAGTTCGGGCGCCCTTTCGGGTTTTCACCTGAACTGGATAGAAACGGTGTCGTAAAAACATTTTTCACAAATTTCTTCTTTTATTGAGGCTCTTTTCCACGTGACTTCGTGGTCACATCCACCTTTTATTTTCATTTTTACCCATGACGCCCTTTCAGGTTTTCACCATGCCCGGTTTCTTTTAGATCACTTTTACTCATGGCTTCATGGCCATGCCCGTCTTTTATTTTTACTCATGTTGCCCTTTCGGGTTTTCACCATGCCCAATTTATTTTTTTCTAATCTTATCCATAGCTTCGTGTCTATGTCCCCTGGAAGCTCTCACTTTTATTTATGACGATCCTCATCGGATGCTCATCATGCCTGGCTTTTTTTTCTTTTTAGATAAATCCTCCCCCTTGACGATGCATAGAACAATGGGATTATATCTGCATAAGGCTCACCGAGATAATAAATACCATAGGTGAGGCTTTTATTGAGGGAAGTGGACATCACTAGGGATGCTCTAGGTTTTGCAAGGTGATGAATGGTTCATGCTTGCTGGGTATTGGGGTTTGAGATGGACCAGTTGATTATGATGCATGAAACTCCCTAGGGATAACATATATTTCCACCACTGAGGGTAGCAGTGGATTGAGAATAGTGACTTTCCACTGGGGTAATAAGGATCAAATGGGGTATTAGACCCTTGGGATGATGGTTTATTGGGATGGTGGTTTGTTGTGGTGGATGGACCAGATAGACCATTAAAAGTGGTGACTCACTGGGGATGTTGGTCCGTCAGGCATAACAAACCACTGAGGGAGATGGACCGTTAGGGTATATGGTCCCTTGGTGGTAGTAGTCCACTGGCGATGATGAATCGTCCAAGGTGATGGACCACTAAGGGTGATAGTCCACTTGAAGTAGTGGCCTACTGGGGATGGAGTATCATTAGGGGTTCTTATGGTACTCTGAGCATGATATCTCTTATGGGGTCTTGTGAAGGTTCAAATAGGTGGAGTATGTTTGGTATAACTCCATTGGGATAATGGAGTTGTAAGTTGAAGCCCAAGTGAACAAGGGCTGGTAGGATGGTTTGTGATGGAGACAGAGTTGGTGAATGGGATGGTTTTAGGATTCCCATGGTTTTTGTGAGCCATCAGGTTTTTCCATTAAACAGCATGTGTCAACCCCAATGATAGGCTTGAGTTTGATTTTGAAGTTTTAATGTAACTGTATATCTCAATGTATTCCTAGTGAGGATTAGGAATATCAACGATATGACTCCATTGGGAGTTGAAAAAACCAAAATATCCTTAGAGTTTATTTAAAATTCATTACACTGAACCCTGGGCTACACTGGATTAACAAATCCATGGTTTGTGATGAGAGGGTTTTGAAAAAAAAAAAAAAAAGGGGCTACTGAGCTCAAAGTTCTGGGCTTCACCTAGCCTTGGGGTTACCTACTGAGGGGTTAGTGTGTGTAGGTAAGACAAGGAGCATAGCTCTTTTGTTCACCTTGTGTAAAGTGTGCACAAGTGTGTGTTGAGCTCATGGTTAAACCATGGGCTCGTGTAAGTTGATTGCGATGGGAAAAAAGTGAATTGAAAGAGGGGTAATCGTGCCCGCGGCTAGGCACGGGCCTGAAGCTTTTGACGAAAAGGAGAGAGAGGGGTGAAGTGCAATTTGCGTGCGTGCACCTAGGTATGGGCAGGGAACTGTTGATGAGTGAGAAAAAGAGTGGCATAATGAAATTTGATGGGCCTGTGATTAGGCATGAGCCCAGGGCTTTTACTGAACGAGAGAGATGAAATTTGACGGGCTCACACCTAGGCGCAGGTAGGTGAGTTCTAACAAAAAAAAAGAAAAGAAAAGAAAAAGGAAGGGTAAGGATGTGCCAAGATTGACGGACCCGCGGTTAGGCGCGGGCAGGGGTTTTGTACCGAATGACAGGGAGGGAGGTAAAAAAGAAATGACAGGCCCGCGCCGAGGGTTTTACCCAAAGATTTTATAGTCGGTAAGAAAAAGAGATTTTTACCCCTCCAAGTTTCACTAGAGAGAGAGAGAGAGAGAAAGCTTTGGTGAGCAATTTTTGAAGTCATGGCCATGGCCAGCACAAGTTCCCGTCATCCCAAAGGTATTCTCTCTTTTCATGACCCTTCTTTTTTCTTGCCCATGCCTGATCAAAAATTTGGATCGCCCTTCTCGTGTTACTTTTCTATTGTGCACCAGATGTTTGATGTTATGCCCGAGTGGTTCCGTTTGCCATAACTTTGACATCTTGGCTTTCCTTTGAGCACAATTTTACCATATTTCATGGTCTTTCATCCTCTTTCATCATGATGGTATGTCTTTGGGTGCGCCTCATCGTCATGACCCTCTCGATCATGCTCGTCCCAGGCATGCCTTAGCTGCCTCATGCATCCACCTTGGCCACACCGTGCGCCTTCTTGCCCCTTGGGGTGCTCTTGAGTGTGTTTAAACATACTTGTCTTGGTCGTGACTGTGTTTGGGCATGTTTGAGCATTGTGACCATCTCGGTCATGCTCAACATTGTACTTTCTATTTGAGCTTTCATTCGGCACTGTTATGCATTATCGGGCATCACCTCCTTGTTCAAATGTCACGGGTGTGCTTGTACCTTGTCTATCACCATCTTGCACCATATGAGCAGTCATCTGATCACAGACCATAAGCTTGTGTTGTTTTTTTTTTTAGCCATGGCATAGAGTGGTTTGTATTGAACATCTTGTTGTAGACTTATGAACATGAATAAGCTTCATGAATGAATTTAGAACATTTACCATCACCGTGTGGATGCACTCGGTCATCACGAGCACCACTTTACATTTCTCATCAAGGCTTATGAGCTTAAGTGTTATTGAACATGAACACTAGACCCAAATGTTATAGTTGTTCTTGATCTTCTCACACCATGTTCACGATGAACATTGTATTGCTCACCATATGGACAGTGACTGATTGTCACAACAGAGTATGTTCATCATGAACCTTGGTTGCACCCTTGTAAACATGACTGCACTTTATGAACTTTGATCATAACCCACATATGACCCTGCGATTATCACAAAAATTCTATAAGTGCCATAAGCACACTTGGATTTTTGTAACTGTTGCTTGGTCTGTTATACCCCATGCTTTTGGATTGGGTGTTTATCCATTTTGAGCACTTGGGACATGACAACAATGCCAATTTTCCTGTAGTGCATTGATCACAGCTGGCAGCATCTCTTGAGCACTCCAAGAACACGTTTTTTATGCAAATGCTTTGAATGTCACTAAAAATTCTGCAACCATCATGCCTATCTTGCAGCACATTCTTATGTATGCCTTACCAACTCAAGCATCTTTGTAACACTTTCATGCGTTTCTTTGTTCATAAAGACGTACCTCTAATGCATAACGTACCTCTAATGCATAGTTATGCCACCCAAAATTCTTGTGATCACTTATTGAGCACTGTCATGCATTTTCTGGTGTAGTTAAGAATATTTGAGTATATTCATGCAGCCCATTGCACAATTGTGCATTCTTAAGTATTGTCATGCATAGTTATGCACTTCTAGTATTCTTGAGGCATTCTTGTGTCAAAAAAAAAGAAAAATTCTCAGGGTCGTCCGACTCGTGACTTCTTAGAATCTCCCAAGTGCTTTGGGCTAGCCATGCACCTTCTTTGCCAGCCCTATGCATATAGGGGAGATGGTGTTGAAAGTTTCCAAGATTTTTGATGCCTTTATATGTCTTGTCAATTTGCTCATCTTTTTCTCATGTACCTCTCTTGTAGGCAAAATTCTTGATGTGCCCCAATTACCGTGCCCTGGAGAATTGGGCACTTGTAAATATACAGGTGCTTCCTTTGTGAGATCCACTACTCTATATGTTTTCGAGCCCACTCGGAAGTTGGAGTGGCCACTAAGCATCACCAATGTGGGTGAAGATGTGCAGTTCTATCTTTATGAAGATGAGCATGGCGAGTCCGTGTTTCAAGGAGATGGTAGACCGATATACCATGCTCTCATAGGAATTTTGATTCACTCTAGGCAAGAGAATGTTGGCAAAGAAAGGGTTGCACTGGGCATCTGGTGGACTTCGTTTTGCAGGGGAGCTCCAATACTTGAGGAGGTACAACATTTGGACATTTGATGCCCTTGAATCACATGCTCGGGCTTTAGAGGCATGTGGTCTGGCTGCAGCATGCCAGTGCTTAGCTAGCTATTATGATAGGTGTTCCAACACTATCAAGGCATTGTTGGAAACCTGGTGATACAAAACCAATAGCTGACACTTGGATCTAAGTGAGGGGGCATCACTCTCCTCGACATGCATTTTATTGGTGGCCTATCGATGCTGGGCTTCATGAATGAGGAGTTCATCCCCGATAACGAGGTGATTTTTTAGGACAAGGAAGTGAAGAGAAAGTCTAAGGTTTTGTATTTTACAGCATGGAGAGACTTCTTTCACGAGGACCGTTGCGACAGGCGGGAACCCAGTTATGGCGTCATCTAGGATGATGATGATTAAGGGGTGGGAGAAGAAGAGGACACCAAGGATCATGTGAACCCCCTTAGATGGCCTGCAAAAGATCAGGTGTACTTGGCTGCCTATTTGACTCTTTTCTTGTGCAAATTCGCACTTTCAAGGTCAAATGGTAATGTCATTCGTTCCGACTGCTTCTATGTAGTGGGCCGGCTTGCTTAGGGGCATGAGTATACCCTAGCTCAGCTGATACTTTGTAGCATATACCACGGCTTAGGAGCAATTGCACGTGGTAAAGCTGCAACCTAGAATAGCAAAAGTTAATATTTAGGAGGGGAAGTACTTCCTGGCGCTTCACAACAAGCGTCGTAGTTCATTACATATTTGGTTGGCTTTCTGCGTATTTTATAAGGGCATCTGAGATCAACGAGGATCTTTTAGGATTTACTTGCCCACAGATGCCACAGATTGCAGGCATGAAAGCCACTTTTGGGGGCCTGGGTGAAGCGCTCAAATTTTATGCTAGTGCTTCTTTCTTTTCTCAGCGTAGTCCATTCCCAGTAAGTGGTCTCATTGACCTTGTATATATTGATTTTTCCAGTGAGGTTATTGATGGGTGTACCACTGAGACTAAAGTAATAATGTATCTCTTAAGTTTTAGGGGATGTATCTTGCCATTTCGAAGTGTCGGGGACAGAAGTTGGAGGGGTATATCCCTCATAGGTTTTCTTGTCAACATGGTCTTGATCAGGGTTGCTCTTTGAAAAGAAGTATGGGAAGAAAGGGGCACATCAAGACCATGATCTTTTAGGGGGCAGCAAAGAGTCTTGGACAGACGAGAAAATGAGGATGGATTGGGAGATGTGCCTGAGTCTCACGGGTTTAAGCAAATTTCTTGTTCCTCATTATGGTTGCATAGGCCACGCCACTGAAGGCCACTGTCGATGGTGGACTGTCACCAACTGCTCGGATTAGTAGGCGAGCTAGACATGGAAGGTCATTAATAGCACCAAGCGTGAGACCGGCACGAGAAGAACTTTGTGCCTCCAGCTCTCAACAAAATCTATGAATTGGATTACCCTCGACCCTGGAGGAGAGTTGGCGCAGCCCGCTCCATAGCAGTGGATCTTGCTGGTATCCAATATCTCTCTCTTGAGGGAGACCAGATCACTTTTTGATGGCCTTTGTTTTATCTTTGAATGGACCAAGGGTCATGTTGTCTCTAGCCATGAAGGTCGTCCTGTCTAAGACCTGAATATATTGATGGGGAGTGAGCCCCATTCTGCTTCCCCTGCCAGACCTCATCGTGGAAAGAAGCCCACAGAGGTTGCTCCAGAGCCAATGGCTGAAGAGATCCCAGAGCAGGGATCAAAGAAGAAAAGGCTAAGAAAGAAGAAGGTTGTAGAGGTCTCTGAAGCCATTGTTATTACAGCTCCTAAGGTTCCCGAGAAGAGTATAAGAAAAAATACTATGTCGAGTCCGATCATACGTCCTATGGCTCCGGTTACTTCAAGTGAAGGAGTTACACTACCTCCTAGGCCCGAGAAGCGTGTGAATATGGGGGCTACCTCCAGCCCAATTCATATATTAGAGGCAACAACTCCTATTCCAAAGATTGTATCTACAGTTGTCAAGACGCAACCAAGTATATCTGGTCAGACATCTTTCAAGTTGAGTCGCCAAGTTGAGAGTGCTCCTCCCCTTATTGTAGAAAAAGAGGCACCTCTTGCCGAGAGACCTGTCAAGCCTGTGATAGAGCAAACTCTAGATCTTTCACCATTGAGTCAGGGAGACCTCCTTTGCACCATTACTGAGGAAGGAGACATCCTTGAAGCTGAGCCGGAGGTTATGGATGAGGCTCCAGTTGTAACCACCTCAGAGGTTTCTGCTCCCGTTATTTCAGAGGCAAAACCTCAAACATTTGCTCCTTCAAATGCAACTTTGGAACTTGTGTTAGTTTTGTCTTCAAAAGCACCAATTTCTACGATTTCTTATGTAGAGACTAAACCTGCTCATGTGGTAGAGGCTGTACCTAAGCCTTGTGTCTCTTCGAACGATCTTTCGGCTCTCGCTCCTCAAGAGCCGGTTGTCTTAGCCGAACCTCCTCCTCTTGTCACAGCTAGTTATTTGCTTGCCCCAATGTCAAGCACCACAGCAGATGTGAAGGCTTCGACAAGTGCGTCTTTTCTATGATCAAGTCTTGAAATAGTAAGAGAGTGCCTTCTCCCTGACTGTCAAGGTTGCTGGAGTTAGAGACTGCGCTACAGCCTTGAAGGCTGTTGGCTATGATAAGGGCTGTTTGATCAGTATGAGAGTCTTCTGTCAAAGCTCAAACTTTGGGGAGCTGAGGCCTCCCAATGCGAGTCAGAGGTGCAAGAGATATGTGGGCCTCATGTGCTCTAGAGGATAATTTAGCCCAACATCATGGTGTCATGAGGCGATATGAAGAGACAAAGAGTACCCTCCTTTCTAATCAAGCTCACCTCAAGCAAGAAGATGTAGCGTCTCTGCGGAGATTGCAGCTTTAGAGGAAGAAAGAGCTAGGTTGGATGCCGACATCCACCAATTGAAAACTCGGTAAAAGCAAACGAGAGCAGAGGTTCAGAGTCAGTCTCGAGAGTTGGAGACTTTGGACTCCAAGGTGGCTGTGACTAGCACGATGTCAAGCCAAGTTTCTCAAGCAATGTCCCATCTTAAATCACAGATGAAGAAGGCACTGGAGTCGTCGAAGGCGCTAAAGATCAAGATTCACGAGGCGCTTGAAAACTTCTAGGGGTCTATGAATTCTCTTATTTTTATCCTTGGCTTGCTTTCTTCTTCTTGCTCTATAATTTGCTCTTCTTTTCTTCTTCATGACTTGCACTCTTCTTTCTTAATCTCTTGTAACTGACCCTTGTCTCCTCTAAAAAGGGGTAAGAGATGAGCCTAGAGGCTTGCTTTGCATGGAGACTTGCTTGATTTCCAGCATGTGTGGCATGAATGCTCTCTTGGATTTTCACCCAAGTCCACAAGGTATGTGTTATTTCTGGTTTTCACAAGAAACCCGTATCTATTTTTTGTGGCCCTTTTGCCCATGGTTTTTACACCATGCCTGCCGTTTTTATATTTTTACTCTCGGCGCCCTTGTGACTTTTCGTAGTTCCCATTTTTTATTTGTGACATATTTTACTCGCAATAGCTGGTGTTACTATCACGCCTGTCCTTTTTTTTCTTTTTTCTGTTCTTTGACTGTTTTACCCATGACGCCCTTGTAGGTTTTCACCATGTCCATCTTTTTGAGGAGGCAATTTTAAGGTCATGCTACTGTGACCATGGGGAGGTGTGCTTAAGGTTTGGTGTGTTTTAGGGTCATCTACCAAGACCAAGTGAAGGTAGTTTTATGGTGGTGTTGTCGAGATCGTAGAGTTGATGTGTTTAACTTCAACCACCAAGACCTAGTGAAGGCAATTTTAGGGTCGGGACTTTGAGACCGTATGTGGTGTAGTTTAACATCATGCCACTAGGATGTGTGCTATAGTTTAGGGTCATATAACTTGGACCATTGCCATGCAGTTTAAGGTCATGTGGCTTGGATCATGTATATGAGTAATAGTTTTTGAAGTATATCTCATTGATTGGGGGCATAGCTTCTTCACCTTCAGCATTATCCAGTATGTAAGCTCAATTAGGAAAAGCCTTCTTTACCAGAAAAGGTCCTTCCAATTTTGATTCGAACTTCCCCTTTGCTCGACTGTGAGTGACGATCGGCCTTCTTACTGTCAAGACCAATTCTCCTTTCATGAATGAATGTATCTTGATTGATTTGTCAAAAGCTCACTGCATACAGTTCTTATGAATTTCAAGACTTTGTTGCGCCAGCAGCCTCTTTTCATCAAGTGCATCGAGCTCCTGATAACGAAGAGCCGCTCGTTTTTCATTTGTTCTCCTATAATGAAGAGCTATTCTGAGTGATGACAACTATATTTCCAGAGGTAACACAACCTCACCCGCATATATCAGATAATAAGGGGTCAACTGAGTTGGACCTTGAGCTGTAATGCGATAGACCCATAAAACTTCAGAAAGCCTTTCATGCCAATCCCTTTTTGTGTCAGAGACAAACTTTCTTAAAGAATAAAAAAAGGTCTTGTTGAAAGCTTCGTCTAGACCATTAGCTCTTGGATGGTACGTGGTCGAATATTTCTACTGAAACCCGAACTGGTTGACCAGACAATCGATATGATTGCTTCAAAACTGAGGACCATTATCAAAAGTGATTCGGTCAGGCACACCGACTCTATATATGATATGTTGGTGCAGTCCTGGGACACTCTTGAGAGGGATGGCTTATACCCATTTGGAGAAGTAATATGTCGCAGCAAGTATAAAGACATGCACCGTGAAAGATGGCGGGTCGATAGGACCTACAATGGCCATTCCCTACTGAGCAAAGGGCCACGATGATACTGTTGGGTGAAAAGGTTTAGGAGCTTGATGAATGAAGCTTGAGTGAATCTGACTTACTGAGAAGTTCCTTGCGAACATAAGAGAATCATAACTCATAGTAGGCCAGTAGTAGCCTATCCTGACAATCTTGTCGTACAGATTAGGGCCAAATTGATATATTCCAAACACTCTAGCATGAACTTCCTTGAGCACGGGGTACACATATTTCTGATCAATGCACCTAAGTAGCATACTGTTGTAAGAGATTCGGAATAAGGTGCCATCATGACACACATATCGAGTAGCTGATCTTCTTATCATATTCCGTTCAATGGGGTTTGTTTGAACACATTTTTCAGCGCCTTGAGTCCCCGATGCAGAATAAAAGAGAGGCCGGTCAATAAAACCTTGGCATACAGTGGAATTCTCGATAGTATCAGAATTGCCCCGGAACGGGTCAGAATCTTCCAAAGCACTCCAAAAGGCCACCTGCCAAGTTTTCTCGCAATCTGAAATGTCCAAGGCAAAGCAGACAAAGAAACAATTTTGGAAAATCATCTTCTCACACCCAGAAATAGACCCCATAACTAGAACCCTATTTTCGGTACGTCAAACAGTTGTGGGACCACCGCCATTAGATTTGGTACGATCAAAAACCCCTAGGAGTCAAGTTTCGGCTTAAACGGACATTCTAGGACAAAGTTATAAGTGAAACATAAAAAAGGGGTAGGCCGCACACTATTCCTGTGCAGCCTCCCTGCACCAATATCCAATAAAGGAGACTGGTTTGCACAGTCACGAGCAACAACTTTGAAGACTCGTATCCCACTCGTCTTGAGTCGGATCGTGCTCAAGTTTGGTGAGCGTGTTCGTCTTGTCAAGACGAGCGTTTTGATATGTGACACTACTCGTGACAAAGCTTGAGTAGGAAGAAAAAGTAAAGAGAAGTTGGCAATTTGTGAAGATTGTTGCAGAAAATTCAGTAGCGACACGGGTCGCTCGAGCGGCCATATCACGGCGCTCGCGTATCGGATTGACACTAGACCAGTTCCATCGCGTGCTTAAGCTCCAGGGCTACCATTGATCCGAACCCTGTGCATGATGAACGGTCGGATTTCATGTGCGAAGCCGATAAAGTTGCTGTAAATTTCGGCCGCCGTATTTCTAAATTCTGGCCAAAAACCCAAGATGATGAAATCTTCGCCCGGACATGAAATCGAGTTGTGTTTGTTGCAACGTGATCGTGACGGCATGCTCAATGCAATTTAGCGAAGAAATAAAAAAAAAACATCAAAAAACAAGCACACTATCGATCAGAAGTTTCGAAGATCCATACAAATTGCGAGTCGCATGATCGTGGCCTAAAACCGCTAGTCGTAGTTCGAAGTTGGTATCAAATTGATCATCATGCCGAGCCCGACAGAAAGCAATTATCTTTCGGCCAAACAGATGCTGGAGCAAACTCGAATCATTCATGGAAGATCACGCAAGTTCTAGGGCAGCAGCATGGACTGTTTTAGAATTTCATATATTGTTGGGTAGGGCAAAATAGCCTTTTTGCAATCATTTTTAGATTTTATTTTAATTCAAATAAATTGTAATTATCATCAATTAGGATAGTTTTTGGGCATACACCCATGTTTGGGCCCAATTCTATAAATACATGTTAAACCTAATTGTCCAATGACCCCTCATACTTCAATCTTATGAATAAAATTTGGGAGCTTTCGCATTGAAATGATGGGCAACTCTTGAGAGAGAGAGAGAGAGGAGAGAGAAGGAAAAGTCTGGTACCCTTTGGGTGAAGTAACTTTTTCTCTCCTCTCATCTCTCTTTCTCTCTCCGTTCATTTCTCTCTTTCTCTCTCCTCTCCTCTCTCTCCTTCTCTCTCCTCCCCTTGTCTCTCTCTTTCTCTCTCCTCCCCTCATCTATCTCTTTCTCTCTCCTCCCCTCGTTTATCTTTTTTCTCTCCTTCTCTCGTCACTCTTTATCTCTCCTCCTTCGTCTCTTTTCCTCTCTCCTCTCATCTCTCTCTCTCCTCTTCTCCTTTATATCCCTCTTTCCTCTTTCTTCCCTAATCTTATTCATTTTCCTTCCCTCTCTCCTATCTTTCCTTTCTTTTTCCTCTCTTTTGTTCTCTCTCCCTGTTCTCTTCTCTCTCTTCTCTATTCATGCACGGCAGAGCCTATCGTTGGGTATGATGTCTTTCTACTCTTGGGATGTAAACAGTGAGTCGGGCCTTAACCCGAGTGGTAGGCCAGGTTTTTGTCAAAGTTCTCTTATTAGTCCTATGTCATGGATGGCGGAAGCTCATCGCCGTCCATGTTCTCTCTCTTCTTATTCCTCTGTCATGGACGGCAAAAGCTCATCGCCCTAAACTGCATAGCCATGGTCCAAACTATATGACCTTAAACTGTAGCGGAGGTCTAGTTGCATGACCTTAAACTGTATGGTCTTAGCTGTATGACTTTAAATTGTATAGCCACGGTCCAAGCTATACGACTTTAAACCATAGTGCACGTCCTGACCTCATGACGTTAAAAGGCTTAGCACCATGGTCGGAACTATATGACCTTAAATTGTAGCGGATGTCTAGTTGTACGACCTTAAACTGAGGTCCAAGCTGCATGACTCTAAACTGCATAACCACGGTCCAAGTTATATGGCCTAAAAGTATAGTGTACGTCCTGACTGCAAGACGATAAACTGCTTTGTACAGGTCCCGGTGGCATGACCTTAAACACACCCCCACACACGCGTACATGCCTTTTATGTGTCTTCACGCATGCCTTCCCTAACCAACCCGTTCGTGTGCGCGCACCACCTTTATCAACCCCTCAGAAATCCATCTTTCGTCATTACCATTCATCATTCCCGAGTGAGTTTCACCCGTGCTCACAAAACGACGAGCCATCCCACTATCCATACTCGCCGTCAGCTAGTGGGTCACCACTTTTCACCCACCATTCATACATCATCCATCTTTTATAGGTAGTCTCGTGCCATCTCCCCAAAGTGAGTCAAAACCACCACCATACTCATTCCATGATCTCAACAGACTACCACCCATCTCCACTATGGTCCAGCTGTATGACCTTAAACTGTAGTGCACGTCTTGGTCGCTTGATGTTAAAAGGCTTCGCACAGGTCTCGAAGACATGACCCTAAACACGCTTTCTCAAAAAAAAAGAAAAAAAGAGGAAAAAATAGCGGGCATAGTGAATACTTAGACAAGGGAACGTTATGAGTAAAAAAGACAGACGGGCATGGTCACGAAACTATGAGTAAAAGCGTTTCGTAAAATAAAAACCTGGGCACGGTGAAAACCCGAAAAGGGCACCGTGAGTAAAAATGGATGAAAAGAGTGGACATGGTCGAAGGGTCATTGGTAAAGGAGCCCCAAATAAAAGGAAGTTGGTGAAAACCGTTTATACGACGCCACTTCCCAGTCCAAGTGAAAATCTGCAAAGGACGCTTAGACCAATAAGCAGGTTGATGCAGCGCTCGCTTCTATAGACGGCTTCAACACCTATTCAAAGAGAAAAATCCCTGGTATCACAATACTAGGACCAAATAATACGAGCATCAGGCAAGATTCCGACAGCCTGAGTCCATTCGCAAAAAGGACTCAAAGGATAGAAGATTCGCCAAGACGGCAAGACAAGTCTCATGAAGAAGAGCACTATTCCCATGAGGTCACTAACGCATTCCAAGATGCTGAAGATGCCCCAAGAAAGCCATGTCAGCCAGACTTTGGACCTATTATGCAACAATAGGATTGAGCCCTTAGGGGACGCCTCGGACAAAGAAGAGAGGTATCTTGATTGTTGAAACTGCTAATAGTAGGCAGGGGTTATACCCAAAGCCAATCACCTCGATAAACTGAGGTACCCTGCCCACCAAGGACATTCTGGTACACAATGCAGACGAATGCCAACTAAAGGCCTTTCAGCAAACCATCAAGAACAAACAACAAAACAAACAAACTCAGACTAAATGGAAAAAATGCCCTTCAGCACGGCACTCGACTGCTAGACGGGCCTGATTCTGACCAACGAGGTTCGTACAAAATCCTCAGCAGTCAGAATCACAAACAGTCCAAACGAGGGTGAGGACTTTGATAAGATCCCTCAAAAGTCTCTTCTCCCCCTAAAATCTCCACAAATGGACTTGTACATTATATCCAAACGTATGAGCATCTTAGTTACAACATTGCGTGGATCTCCTCGGTGTTCACGTGGTCTTGTGGCTAGGAAGAAAAAAGTAATAAAGTCGAAGGAAATTTTTTGAATGTTGTCCTTCTCGCTTTTTTCGAAGCACAACATTTGCTGGGGCAAGCTGTTTGAACACATTTTTCAGCACCTTGAGTCCCCGATGCGGAATAAAAGAGAGGTCGATCAATAAAGCCTTGACATACAGTGGAATTCCCGACAGTCTCATAATTTCCCTAGAACGGGTCAAAATCTTCATAAGCACTCAAAAAGGCCACCTACCAAGTTTCATCGCAATCCAACATGTCTAAGGCAGCGCAGACAAAGAAGAAATTTCAAAAAATCAGCCTCTAGCACCCTGAAACGGACCCCGTAACTAAAACTCTATTTTCGGTGCGTCAAACAACCGTGGGACCACCGCCATTAGATCGGGCACGGTCGAAAACCCCTAAGGGTCAAGTTTTAGCTTAAACGGACGTTCTAAGACAAAGTTATGGGTGAAACATAAAAAAAGGGTAGGATGCACGCTATCCCCGTGCGACCTCCCTACACCACGAGCAACAATTTTGAAGACTTGTATCTCACTTGTTGTGAGTCGGATCGCGCTCAAATTTGGTGACCATATTCATCTCGTCAAGACGAGCGTTTTGATATGCGGCATGACCCGTGATGATGCCCGAGTAGGGGAGAAAAACTAGAGAGAAATTGGCGATCGTGAAGATAGTTGCAGAAAATTCAACAGTGACATGCCTCGCTCGAGTGGCCATTTCACGGTGCTCACGCATCGAATTGACACGAGCCCAGTTCCATCGCGTGCGTAAGGTCCAGGGCTACCATTGGTCCTGTGCGTGATAAACGGTCGGATTTCACACGCGAAGACTTCGGGAGAGTCTCACTGGTAAGTAGGTGGAGAAGTGAGGTAAGCATTGCATTTTTCAATGCGCAAGACTTTGGGTATTCGCAAGACTTTGGGAGAATCTTGCTGGTGAGAAGGTGGAGAAGTGAAGTAAGCATTATCTTTTAAGATATGCAAAACCTTAGGGATTTGCAAGATTTTGATAGTCTCGTTGAAGAGGAGTTTGGGGTGTGAGGTGAGCATTGTCTTTTTCAATATGCAAGAACATAAGTATTTGCAGAACTCTAGGGGGATTTTGTTTAAGGGGGGCTTGAGGTGTGAGGCAATCGTTGTCCTTCTCAATATGTAAGACCTTAGGTATTTGCAATACCTTTTGCTGATTTGGTGCATTGTCGGCTTGGGGGGTACGACAAGCATCATTCTCCTCTCTTAGAGAGACTAGAATGTGCAAGACCTTTTGGTCTTTCTCGGCCTATCATGCAGCCTCAGCTTTTAAGAAGGGGATATGAATATGTAACACTTTCATGTCACCATGAGCATAAGTGACTGTTGGTGCCTGCGGGCTTGAATCGATTGTTCCCTTGTAAAGGCTTTTATAGGCAACGTCTTCTCTTGGGAATGCACATGGTTTATAAACTAGTATTTTGCATGAGCGTTATGCTATTCAACAATGGGAAATTGTCTCTTATCAGTATAGATCGTGTGTTGCCTTCCATTCTGCCTAAATTGAAGCATTGATAAAGTGTAGATGGAACTACCCCATGGTTGTGTAGTCAGGGACGACCCAGAAGAATATTATAGGAAGTATCTGTATCAATGACAAGAAATAGAGTAGAAGCATTCAAATCCCCAATCTTGAGCTTGAGACGAATAACACTAGCCGGTTTTTCCCTTAACTAATTAAATCCTTGAACCGTCAAGTTTGTGGGCTCAAGCTATTCAATGCCTATCCCAATTCTCCTTCCTGATCTCAACCTCATTCTAACAACTGAGGCTGTTGTGCTTCCCTCATGAAACACCCGCATATGGCATGCCTCATAGTTCGAAGGACTTTCTCCCTTCAGGTTCTTCCATAATTCCCCCAAGTCAGGCTCTGCAGGCTATTGGGATTTCTTTTTAGACTTTGGGTTTAGAAGCCTATTGAACACCTCTTCGGGAGTGGGACAAGGCTTGTCTTTTTTAGCGGCGAAGGCCATAGCATCCCCAACATTATAGAAAACGGCCTTTTGAGCAGCCGTATTTCTTATCTGTTTGCTATGCCTTTTGCTTGTATTGCAGAGTTTGAGCTCTTTATTAAGAGCCTCAAAATCTAAACACTCCATGGTGAGTTTAGAGAGATATTTTGAGAGGGAAGAAGGTTTGAAGAATCAGGGATAGCAGAAGGGACAGAGCGTTTAGAGTCATCACTTAAATTGGACCAAATCGCATAGCTTTTGTGGCCATCACCTGAATTGGACTCAAAGATGCTTTCACTCTCATTGGACGTAATCGAGGACCTTTTAATGTCGTTACCCTAATTGGACGATTGTAGGGGGATCTTTAAGGTCTTTATCCTAGGTAGACCGTTGAGGGGTGTTTTTAAAGTCTTCACCTTTGTTAGACTATTGTGGGGTGTTTTAATGTCCTCACCCGTATTAGACGTAGATGGAAGTGCTTTCATAGTGATGTATTGATCACCCTTGGCAAAGAGAACTTGCCTTGGGATGAAGTCATACAAAGTAGGAAGAGGGGAGGAATGTTGCTCCAATCGGCAACTGTGGTAATTTCGCTTTTTGGTGTTGAGCTTTTGGAGGCCGTTTGTTCTTTGACTTTTTCTTGACAGGTACGACCTTTTGAGCTCATGGTTTAGGTACCACATTGGCTTGCCGAATGGTCTCTCTCTTGAGGGCTTTCGACCTTCAACGACCATGATGTTCCTTCCCTTGTTTAGGTCTTTCAACAGGGTTTGAAGAACAGGAGTTACTAGGGTTTCCTGAGTCAGAAGCTAAACCTGTTCGACCTTCTCATGCCTTAGAGCTTCGATCTTATGAAGCACCTTTTCAGGTGGAGATGGTGTGTCATCTATGAACACCTCACCAGTTCAAATGAGCTCATCCAAGATGGCCTGATATCCCTGGTTATAAGCCTACCCCGATTTTCGGCTTGATGGGACTGCTTCTGATCCCTTGGGGATTGGAGTTGAAATGACAAAGCATGGGGTTTGGCATCATTCGAAATGGCGTTGGTGCAAGTTCGAATGGCGCCCCACTGTGGGGCCTTCTTTCTTATAAAAGGGATCCTTGGGGTCTCAAAGGAACCCATTGGTGGCTTTTTTTTTTCTTAGATTTTAGAGTGTCTTCTCACTGTCGTGTTTCATCCCAAGAATCAGTGATTAGTGGTGTTATCAACGGGTCCCACTGTGCTGATGCTATTCCCCACCAAAAATTGTCTGTTCCTGGACGTGGTTCTGTATCTCAATCTGGGATAGACCCCGGTAAGTCCATTGAGATTCGATCATCATCGTGCTTTGACTTTCCTGAGGGGAACCATTCCTCTATCTTAAAGAGTCTCTACCGCGCCCTGAGTCATGCTTCTTACGAGGAGGTATTCCTTTTTCCTAGACAGTGGTAGCGGATCTGAAGGAGGTGGGTTCCCCTAGAGTTGATTCTTTTGTGATGGAGGTGGATGAACTTGTTATCATTGCCAAGAATATCATGGATCTGGAAGAGTTGGCTGAAACGCAGCATCCATCAGCTTAACTTGAGGAGTTAGTTAAGAGCCAACAGGTTCTAGCGAAGAACGGCTTCTGAAAGTTTATTGTCTTCGTGTTTGTACTACTTCTCTTGCTTCAGTTCTTGTAATGGTTCCCTAACGGGTTTCTCTTATTTAAATAAAATATTCATCACTTGATTTGATTTCTAGAATGCTTGATTGTGTATATGCGTTTGCATTTTTTTGCTTTGATTAATCGATGGGAGTATCCCTTGGAGTATTCGTATAGGTTCCCCAAGGATCCGTTTAATTTTTGCATTTCATTTTAGGTGGCATCTACCGGAACTAGATTTGACGCTAATGGGAATGCCTTTAGCGCCATTTGAAATAGTGCCCCACTGTGGTCAAGGGCATTTTGGTTATTTGACCTTCGTTGGGCTTGAGGGAATCATACTTTCAGTCAATCCTGACTTAATTAGATTGAGTGGCCTCTTGTAGGAACCCTTGGGGCTTGTTATGATAAGGCCTATGTCAGCTTTTGGCACCATCTGCAATGGCACTAGCGCCCTCACGACATGTGTTGGGGTCCTTATTTAAAGGTGTCTCATGTGGTCCCGAGAGGTTGCTTGTGAATTTCCACCTTGTCCCAACTGTTTTACTATGTCCTTGCTTTTTCTAATATCGGGTTGTCATGTTACGAGGTCCCAAACAAGAAGGCCTGCGGGTCAACAAAATCCAGGTGAAATAATGGCACTGACGCCTTCACGACATGTGTTGAGGTCCTTATATAAAGGCGTCTCATGTGGTACCGAGAGGTTGTTTGTGAATTTCCACCTTGTACCCAACGGTTTTACCATCTCCTTGCTTTTTCTGATGCCGGGTTGTCATGTTACGAGGTCCTAGACAAGAAGGCTTGCGGGTCAGCAAAATCCAAGTGAAATAATAACCATAGCCGATGATGTGGAGGAGCCCACTCTTCCTGTTCCATACCTGGGGCAAGGAAGTCCCTGGGATGTGCCCCTTTCTGTTCAAATTCAGGGGTTGTCCTTTTTGAGCTTAGATATTCGGAAGTTGGCATTCGAGGAGGACCTTTTGAAGGCCATATATCAATTTGTGGGGCCTCCCTTTCTGAGCTATGCATGTTTTATTTCCCTTTAGGAAGGGCCATGGAAGAGCTTATTGCTCTTGGCGTCCCTGATGCAAACTTGCTGCGGGAAGAGTTTACCTGACTGTCTAGTAGGGCCAGGAGATTTCTGCATTGCGGGTATGGTCCTCGAAAGAGATGACCCCTTCGATAGGCCCACTACTTTTTATCCTTTTCCAATCAGCCTTCCATTATTTCCTTCGTAGAGGTGGCGTTGGAAAGGCTTGGCTTTGCCCTAGCGTCACGCACCCAAATGGTGTTTCCGGAGGTTGACAGCAGGGTTTCCACTCTCTCGTGGACCATTAGAGGGACGAGGATATTGCTTGAACGAGCTCGGGAGGAGATGAAGAATCCCTCCTCCCCTTTATTGGAGTTCGACGAATATCCTCCCTTGGTTAAGCATGCTGGCATGCTAAGGGCCATTGGACTCCACAAGGATATGATGGGGCGGCAACAATCATGCTTCGACAGGAGCATTTATGAGTTTGAGCTAGGGTTAGGGTTGAAATTATTCAATTTAATCTCCTAGCTTAATTAGGATTAATCTATATATTTTTATTGATTTTTACTATTTTTTAGGTTTATGTGATTTTAAAATGCAATTTTCGGTGTCATCAGGCCGCGCTTGAGCCTATCGAGCCACATCGAACCTCGCAATGCGTGGAACCTCGTGCGGGTCGCGATGGATCCATTTATAGGGCCATTTTGGTAATTTTCAAACCAAATCCTTATGTAGGTCCAATTCAAACGATTTTTGGACCGTTGGAAAACTCTCGGGGGCTACTATAGGGGTCTACTATGGCTTGGGACAGGTTTTGGTCAAGTTTGGGATGGTTCTACTAGGTCTAAATTGTCTATAGTTCACTAGGTTTCTATGGTCCTTTGAGCTTAGAATTCAGATTTTTAAAAATTCCCTTGGCCAAAATTTCGAACGGGCTGTCTACGCAAGATTAATTGTGACCAGCTTTTCATTGTATACTTTTCTAGTTGAACAGGAGAGTCTAGGGTGTTTTACCTAACTGGTTTCATTTCAAACTAAGCAAACCAATCTGTTTTTTAGAGTACTAACCGGGAAGAGAGCTACTGGGACTACGATTAGGGCACGTTGAGCTACAATGAGTTCAAATTTCAGTCATCCTAAGTTAACATTGACAAAAAACAAAAAAACAAAAAAAGAAAAGGAAAAAAGGAAAAAAGGAAAAAAGGAAGAAAGAAGAGAGAAGAGAGAAGAGAGAAGAGAGAAAACAAGGAAGAAGAAAGAAGGAAGAAGGAAGAAGAAAGAAGAAAAGAAGAAAAGAAAAAATAAAAGAAAAAATAAAAGAAAGAGAAAAAAAAAGAAAATAGGAAAATTATCCAAAATATACCTTTTTTAAAATATTATTAAAAATAAATCCCAAAATTTTCATAACCTCATCTATACCCGTTTTATCTACTGTTAGAGTTTTTTTTATAAAAATACTCTTCTTGATAGTCTTAGATCTATGAAGGCTTCACGTTGGACCCAAAACTCTGATGGAATTTCAAACACCGTGATGATTATTGGATGATTATTGAGTTCTTGGAGATCATCACAACTTTTAAACAATGTGATATCTCCTTTAGCCATCACGGTATTTCAAACACCATGATGCTTTAAAGCGTACTTGAACTTTAAAATTATCAAAAAATAATATAGATCAAGCAGATCTATGGAAAATTTAAAAATCGTGAAAACTGACGGTCCAAAATTGCTTTACAAGATGCATTATTTTCAAACTTGAAATCTATTATTTTTCTCACGTCCATCCATCTTGATGTTGAGATGATCAATTTGTAGACATTTGGTCATTAAAACAAAACCTCTTCCAATGAAATTTTTGAGGTGGACTTCCTAATTTGATTGTTTAGATTTTCAAATGTTTATATATCTACTCGATCTCTTTTAATTTTATAATTTGAGATGAAAATAAATTTCAGGTCATCACAAAAATTGTTGATACTAAAAACAACATATCTTGGTACCATTTAAATGTGTATTCGTTAGGGCCTCAGCATTGTACAAACCACACCCTTCTTCTATTTCTAAGTAGATAGAATACTTAGAAATAGAATATGAAGAAAAGTGTGCCATTGCCCAATGGACTATCGAAAAGCAGTCTAATAGTTTCATTACCAATTAGGTAGGTCGCTCACTTTCCAAGAGTGATGACCCCAGCAAAGTAGGGTTTTTGTACCATGTACCTAACTTTCAAACATTTTTAACCTTCTAATACACTGCTCTCCACAAATTTCGCTCTTCAATATTTCATAATGCTTCAATACATTTTTCACCAATGCATACCCTTTGCTCTACATATTTGTATCATAGGGCTTCAATGGATGCCAATTATGCTATTGCTTCCACAAAGCACTTTTAGTAGCCTAACAACTGCACTCTTGTGAAAACAATGAAAGGCCAAAGTCAAATATGCAGAGCAAGAAAACCAGAGGACCAACAAGAGTACCAATGAAGACAAACATTTCTGAAATTTCACCCTCATCAGGTCTTTTAACCAAGTTTCCAATCATTTGATAACCCAAAACCAAACACTAACAGTTAATTTCAAGTCTTCTGAACAAAAATAATCCCAAGTTCACATTCTCCCAGCTCTAAGCGTGCAAAGACAGTTCTCAGGAGATATTCACTTAAAAAAAGCTGGGAGAGAGAGAGAGAGAGAGAGAGAGTGCATCCTCTTAGTAGAGTTCACCTTCCTTGTGGGTGTGGATCACACAATCTGAAGTTAGTAGAGTTCACCTTCCTTGTGGGTGTCAATCACACAATCTGAAATGGGGTACGAGACGCAAGTGAGCACATAACCCTTGCCGAGCTGCTCATCATCAAGAAAGGACCCATCGGATTGATCAACTGTTCCCTCCACAATCTTGCCTGCACAAGTGGAGCAAGCACCAGCCCTGCAAGAGTAAGGGAGCTCAACCCCTGCAACCTCAGCTGAGTCCAAAATATAGGAATCATCAGGTGCTTCAAAATCGTGCTCGACCCCATCGGGGCCAATAAGCTTGACCTTGTAAGTGGCCATTGCTTGGACCCTGAAGACAGAGGACTTCTTTAACCCAAAGGCCCTTGAGATGTTCCGTATTGTGCCCAAAGAAGAGGGAGCTTTGATGTGAAGACCAGAGGTGTTCCGTGAAGATGGGATATTGGTCATGGCACAGGTGGTAGGGAGGGTCATGCTAGCCATGGCAAATCAGTATATCTAAAAAAACCACACATAACTGCAAGAGTCAGGACCATGGATTAGAGAGAGAGAGAGAGAGAGAGAGAGAGAGAGAGATACGAGGA
>NW_006499973.1:497450-514593 GCF_000471905.2 Amborella trichopoda | reverse complement strand
AGAGAGAGAGAGAGATGGCAAAATAGACATAAGCAAATCAAACCATTGATCACATATGGCATGGTAGGAACAACCGTATAAGACTTTGTATGCAACACGCCCCATTCTAATATGCTACAGAACTCTTTGGACAATAACGTAGCAATTTACCCATCAATTAGTACTTAGGATCATGTAAATTTTACAGGAGATAGACAATATGCAATGACTGAAAGAATAAGTTAGACTAGCTTTAAAAGGACAAATCAATCAAGAGTATAGCTAGCTAAATCATAGAACTCATATGGTTCTGAACAAAATAAAGTCAATAGATAAAGTAATATTGGGGATGCCAATATAAATATAGATAAGCTACCATCAGAGAGAGAAATGCTAGTAGGTACATAGAAGAACCATTTAAACAAGGGGAAAAACCCTAATTACGAATAAACAGCTAAAGATCATAGCCAAATCAAAGACAAACCCAAGCATAAGCAACCATCCATCATGCAAGGCAAAAAACTCAAACTTCAGATTATTAAAAGACAAGAGAACTTCAACTTGTTAGATTATCCAAAAGAGAAGAACAACCATGCATAAACAAATATAGATCAATGCCAAATACAACATGCATCACAAAAGAGCTGAACACATTACACAAAGATCCTAACTGTAATAAATATCAAATGTACAGGAAAACAAACCAAACTAAATCCAAGCACTTTTCCAGCAAACAGTTCTCAACGTGCACATGAATCAGAGAGACCTTAGGAACATATAAAAGGATTCAGAAAACAAAGCAAGGCAAAGAAGGCAATCACCCCAATCCTGTTCTAGAGGCAACAATAAAAAACAAGACAAAGGAAAGGCCTAGCTCTTCAACATCAACAACTTTAAAAAAAGAAAACACAACAAAGATCAATCATCATAACAAATGGCAACACTTCGGAACCCTAATTTCCAAAAAACAGATAATCTTCGAGGACAAGTACAATCCAATAAAACCCTTTTTTATAAAAACAGAAACCGCGGCTAAAGGCAATCAAACACGCCCTAAAATAAGAAAAAAAAAATAAAATAAATAAGGTTTACAATAAATCCCTACCTAAGATATATAGCTTCCCAGACCCAAACTAGGGTTACAATAAATCCCTCCCTAACATATATTGCTTCTCTGACCCCAAACTCGCACAAAATAGAACTTAGCTTGTGGGGCGTCTTAGCGTTAAAAGCCACTGACCTTCCTTTGTTTTTATACTTCGAAACAGAGAGGATAGTTGGCCTTGTGCACCATTGGGGGGTGGGTTAAGATGCCCTTTCGTGTCTCTTTGCAGCCGAGAGCATACACATATTTTAAGAGAGAGAAAGCAATGCAACAATTGGCAGAGAGAGAAGGAATGCAATAATGAAGTGCCACGTCATCAGGCAGGGAGAACAGCGGCGTCGCCCCCTCATTTGCAAACCAGGTTTTCATTAAGAAAAAAAAATAAAAAGCCCAACTACAATTTTGTTTAAGTAACTCACCCCAACTTAATCTTTTCTCTCACTTTTTTCTCTGGAACGAATTTCTATACAAATATCCCTAAAAAAAAAAGTTTATTTTTTAGACGAAATTGCTCTTTCCGCACACAAAAATCATTTTAGCCAGATTTAATGTTGATTTTTAGAACCCAGTAGCACATTGTCGGAAGGCATTGTGATCACATTACCGGAGCACAAGTGTCGGACCGCCCTAAGACAACTACTGGACCGAAACTGAGTACTGTCGGACCGCCCCTACATAGTGTCGAAACCCTGGAATCCAGTAACATTTACTGTCGGACTACCCTTTGCAACTGTTGGAACGCCCTTTACAACTGTCAGACTGTCCTTTGCAACCGTCGAAGCGTCCTTTGCAACCGTTGAAGCACACTTTACACAATGTCGGAGCCCTACTGTCGGACCGCACTTTACATAGTGTCAGAGCCCTACTGCAGGACCGCACTTTATGCAGTGCCGAAGTCCTACTACCGAACCGTACTTACACAATGTCGGAGCCCCTATTTTGATAGGATAGAGGAGATAGAGGCGTAAGTAAGGTAAAAGTAAAAGATGGTAGTTTAGGTATTTTTTTATTCTTTTATTTGATTGATGGTATTTGCATATAAAGTGTATTTTGGAGAAAAAAAGTGAGAGAAAAAGTTTGGTTGGGGTGAGTTACAAAAAAAGGTGTAGTCTTGGGGGTTTTTTGTAATTTTCCCTAAAAGAACATGCGTAGACCCACTTTACACACTGAATAGCACTTATAACATGAAACCAACGGAGCACATTATGAACGAGTCCGAATTTTTTTTTCTTATGCATTTTCAAGGAAAGTATAGAGTGAGACATTTAACTTTGATACAAGGTGGTCACATTAATCTTGACCATTTGATGTGAAGTTGGGTGGTTGCAATTATTCCATTGATTAAGTTCAAACTTCAAAAAAAAAAATTTCGAACTTCGTGACACATCCAAGCTATCAAATATCACATCAAATGGTTGTAAAGAATTGTGACCACCTTGTACCAAAGGTAAATGATCTCATTGCATACAATCCCTCTTCACATTTGCATCCCTGATGCCATATTGTTACTCCCTCTAAGAAAAGCTAATCCAACATCTACATTTTTTTTAATGAAATTAATTTTAATTTTTAGTATTTATTTATTTTTATGTATTAATGATCTTTATGTAAGAGATTATATTTTGGGAAAGTATAGAATGAGACCATTTACCTTTGATACAAGGTGGTAACATTAATCTTGACTATTGGATATGAAATTGATGGTTGCAATTATTACATTGATCAAGCTCAAACTTCAAAAGAAATTTTCTCGAACTTTGTGACACATCCAAGCTATCAAATTTCACATCAAATGGTTGTAAGGACTTGTGACCACCATATATCAAAGATTAATGGTCTCATTGTATACATTCCCTTATATATTTTATAAATTTTAAGTTCTAAATCCGTTTTGAAAACAGGCTTTTTAAGAGATGACTCATCATCATGGAAAGTTTTGACAAAATTTTACATTGTATGCCTACCTAACAGAACCCAACTCCTTTACTGCTTACGATGGGTTAAGCGAAAGTTTAAAGTCCTTACACTTGTAGACTCATTTCCATTGTAGGAAAAAAGGCCGGTTCAAACTGGAACTGATCTTTTAGAACAGAATAGGGACCCTCCTGGTTCCTGTTAACCCAAATTTTGGGTTCCAATTGTTAGTATCTTTTGTTTGAAAAATACTTACGTGTATTTCAAAACAACAATTCTTAAATTGTTTGTAGAGAGAGAAAGATATGGGTTTGAATCCCACATTGAAGAGGAGAGAGTTTATTGAGTTGTATTTATGAGTACACATTTCCATACAATATACTCTACGTACAAAGGAGAGAGAAGGTGCATGTGCGAAGCACGTGAGCGTACGACGCTCGTGTGCATGTGAGCAAGGGTGTGGGCGCAAGGGCGCTTGATAGGGATCTTCGCACTCGCATGCTCACATCGGCACAACAGCCTTCAAGTGCATATAACTTATAGCTGTTGGGGTGGACGTAACCACATGTAACTTGTAGCTATTGGGTGGTGCATGTAACCACCACAACAAAGCCTCTTAGTGCTCTATAGGAAGAACCCTCCTACCCATACGAGTTGTACACTTGGAACAATTTTTTATCCTCTCAACAATACATCATTCTCTGCAATTCCAGCAAGCAAACCAGTGGGCTAACTCTCTCTCTCTCTCTACTCGATTTTGTCTCTTTCTTTCTCTAAACTATCAAGACTCTGGTGTCTAGTGTGTGGGTTCCAAGCTCGGGTGCATAGAGCTTTGGAACATTATAAAATACCTCTCTATTTTCTTATATGTCAATGACGAATTACCCTTCCTTTGCACGTCAAATACTATATCGAAGGGGGCCAAATATCACCTTGAGATAAAGCTCCTGCATGCTCGAAAATAAGAAGAGTTCAATATCTAATTTTTCGAAATCGTATCATTTTTTGCCCCCATTTCACCCAACCAAACTCCAACAATTCAAGACGATATTTCATAGGTGAAAGAAAGGAGATTGACATGACTTTTTTAAATTTCATGAATCACGATTTTACTCAACTCGAACGCTTCAACAGGTTGAATTTCAAGAGATGACTGGTTAGGTGCCTCTATCTCGCCCCCGAATTTGGATGATTTGGTGACTCGCGTCTCGGGTTTCGAAGGGAACCCGAGACTTGAGATCACTTTCTTGGAAACCTTGCTTAGGAACAAGGGCAGGTATACCAACCAATGAGAGAGGAATTTAAGGTGGGTTCGGGACTTACTCGGGCTGGCCCTCTTGGGCGCCCTCTTAGATCATGAAGAAAGCCCCCCAGTCGTACAACTGGTTTAGAATCGCCTCCCTTGGCCTATATTTTCATGTTTCTGTGATCACACACACATGGTTAATTTTACAAGACAAGTGGGCCAAGAGACCCCACCTTGTCTTTGGGTGAATGCACACAAGTGTGCACATTCAAAGGAGAAAAGAAAATAAATGATGCGATGGGGTTTGGGAGAAGGAAGAAGAGAGAAGAAAAGAAAACAAAGAGACATTTGACCGGGTGGCTAGTCTAGCATAGTGACTAGATTATCACAGTGGCTAGATTGGCATGGTGATTGACCTGACGTAGTAGCAAGACGGGCACGGTAACACGGACCGGCATGATGGCAATACTACTCGACGACAGAACACCAACACTGACCAGCCTGACACAATGGCGAGTTCGACGTGGCAGCAAGATGAGCACGATAACTTAGACCGGCATGACAGTAATACTGCTCGACGACGAGACTATCGTGACACTGCTAGACTTGTCCCTTGATCAAATGAGAGAAGAAGAAGGAAAAGAAGGAGAAATAGGAGAGATAAGAAAAACAAGAGAGAGAAAGAGAAGAGATAGAAGAGGAAGGAGAGAGAAGAGGAGAGAGAGAAGAAAAGAGAAGAAAGGAATGTGGAGAAACAGATGAGAAAAGAGAAAAGGGAGAGCAAGGAGAAAGGCGAGAGAAAAAGAAGAGAGAGAATGGAGAGAGAAGAGAAGGGCAAGAGAAAAATAAGAGAGAGAAAAGTGAGAGAGAAGGAAGCATGGACGGCGATGGGTTCCACCGCCCATGGCATAGGAAAGAGGAGAGAGAAAGAACATGGACGGCGATGGGTTCCGTCGCTCTTGACAGAGGAAAGAGGAGAAAGAAAGAACATAGATGATGGGTTCAACCGCCCATGACAGAGAAAAGAAGAGAGAGAAAGAATATGGACATCGATGGGTCTTTATCATCCATGTTAAGAGAGAGAGACAGGAACGAGAAAGGGGAAAGACACGCACGACACTAGGCATCGCCGCTCGTGTCGTAAGGGACTTAGACACGATCCGACCCACCACTTAGGAAAGGATCCAGTTCAGTGTCCTTATCAAAGAATGAGGAAAGGAATGTTATGCGAATTGATGAGTATCGTCGTGCACAACATGGGAAAGGGGAAACTTGAACAGAGGCCTGACCCACGACTTGAGTTAAGGCTCGACTCACGCATGTTTCCAAAGGATAAGGGAAGAATGAGAATGTCATGCCCGACGGTGGGTATCGTTGTGCGTGATTGGGGAAGAAAGAGAAAAGAAATAGCAGGGTGAGAGATAGAAAGACAGAGAGGCAGAAAGAGAGTTTAGGGAAGAGAAAGAAGAAAGGAAAGTAGAGAGAGAAGGAAGGTGAACAGTGAGAGATGAAAAGAAAGAAGAGAGAGAAAAGGAAAGTGAGGAGAGAGGTTTTATTCTAATGGATGATAATTACAATTTATTTGAATTAAAATAAATTCTAAACATGAGTGTAAAATGACTGTTTTACCCTTGCTTAACAATACATGGAATTTCAAACAATCCCTTTAGCTGCCCTAGAACATACGTGATCTTCCATGGGTGATCCGGGGTTGCTCTGGTGCCCGTTTGATAAAACGATGATTGCTTTCTTGTAGGGTTCGTCATGACGATGGATTTGATACCAACTTCGAGGCACGAAACATGTTTTAAGCCACGATCATGGAAATTCGTGTGAATCTTGAAAACTTCGGATCAATAGTGTGCTCATAGCTTGATGTTTCTTTGGGATTTCTTCACTGTATTGCATTGAGCATGTCATCATGATCATGTGGTAACAAACGCATCTCAATTTCGTTCCTGGACGAAGATTTTGCAGTCTTGGGTTTTTGGTCGAAATCTGAATTCTGGCAACCAAAATTTACAATAACTGTATCAGCTTTGTGCGTGAAATCCGACTGTTCATCCCGCACGGGGTTCGGACCAATGGTAGCTCTAGACCTTACACACGTGATAGAACTTGTCTCGTGTCAATATGATGCCCGAGTGCCTTGATATGGCCGCTCGAGAGGGATATCTCATTGTTAAATTTCCTGTAACTTCCTCCACGAATCATCAAATTATCTCTAGCTTTTCTCCCTGCTCGAGCGTCGTCACAGGGCATGCCACATATCAAAACGCTCGTCTTGACGAGACGGACACGCTCACAAAATTTGAGTGTGATCCAATTAGGGGCGAGTGAGATATGGCTCCCGAAATTTACTACTTGATACTATAAAAACAATCACTTTTAATGGTGATTTGGTGCAGGGAGGGCGTACGAGAATAGTGTGCGGCCTACCCCTTTTCGGTCTTTTACCCATAACTTTGTCTTGGAGTGCCTGATTAAGCTGAAACTTGACCCATAGGGGATTTCAACTGCACCAGATCCAATGGAGGTTGTCTCACAATAATTTGATGCATCGAAAATAGATTTCTAGTTACGGGGTCTGTTTCAGGGTGCTAGAGACTGATTTTTCCAAAATTGTTTCTTTATCTGCACTGCCTTAGACATGTTGGATTGCGATGAAAACTTGGAAGGTAGCCTTTTGAAGTCCTTATGAACATTTCCACTTGTTTTGGGGAAATTCTTAGACTATCGAGCATTCCACTGTAATTCAAGCTTTATTGACCGGCTTCTCTTTTTTATTTCGCATTGGGGACCCAAGATGCTGAAAATAATGTTCAAACAACTTGCCCCACCGAATGTTATGCTTCGAGAGAAACAAGAAGGACAAAATTCGAAAAGTTTCCTTTGGCTTTATTACTTTTTTCTTCTTAGCCACAGGACCACGCAAACGTCGAGGAGATCCACACAATGCTATAAGTAGGATGCTCAAACGTTTGGATGCAATGTACAGGTCCATCCGTGGAGACTTTAGGGGGAGAAGAGCCTTTTTTGAGGGATCATGTCGAAGTCCTCACCCTCAAGGGACTATTTGTGATTCTGATAGCTAAGGATTTTGTACAGATCTGGTTGGTTAGAATCAAGCCCGTCTGGCAGTGGAGTGCCATGCTGAAGGTATTTTTCCCATTTGGTCTAGGTTTGTTTGTTTTGTTGTTTGTTCTGAATGGACTATTGAAGGGCCTTTGGTTGGAGTCAGTCTGCATGGTGCACCAGATTGTCCTCGATGGGTAGGGTACCTCAGTTTATCGAGGTGAACGGCTTTGGGTATAACCCCTGCCTACTGCTAGCAGTTTTAACAATCAGGATACCTCTCTTCTTTGTCTGAGGCATCCCCTGAGGGCTCAATCTTGTTGTTGCATAGCAGGTTCAAGGTCTGGCTGACTTGGCTTTCTTAGGGCATCTTCAGCATCTTGAAGTGCGTTAGTGACCTTGTGAGAATGGTGCTCTTCTTCATGAGACTTGTTTTGCCTTCTTGACGAATCTTCTGTCCTTCGAGTCCTTTTTGCGAATGAACTCAGGCTGTCGGAATCTTGCTTGAAGCTCATATTTTTAGGTCTTGGTATTGTGAAACTAAGGATTTTTCTTTTTTGAATGCAGGCTGAAGCCGCCTATTGAGGCGAACGCGATATCAACCTGTTTATTGGTCCAAGCACCCTTTGCGGGTTTTCACTTGGACTTGGGAAGCGGTGTCGTAGAGATGGTTTTCACCAACTTCCTTTTATTTGATGTTCTTTTACCCATGACCTTTCGGCCATGTCCACCATTATTCTTCCATTTTTACTCATGGTGCCCTTTTTGGGTTTTCACCGTACCGGGGTTTATATTTTTATGAAACTCTCTTACTCATGGTTTGGTGACAAATGCCCGTTCGTCATTTTTACTCATGGTATTCCCTTGTCCAGATATGCACCATGCGCGTTATTATATTTTTTTCTTTTTTTGTGAAGGCGTATTTATGGTCATGCCATCGGGACTTGTGGGAAGCCTTTTATCATCATGCGGCCAGGACATGCACTACAGTTTAAGGTTATATAGCTGAACCGTAGTGGGGATGGATGACAATATGTTGAGGCCATGGAGTGAGTATGATGGTGGTTTTGACTCACTTTAGGAAGATGGCATGAGGCTACCTATGAAAGATGGATGATGTATGAATGGTGGGCGAAAAGTGGTGACCAACTAGCTGATGGCGAGTATGGCTGGCAGGATGGCTCGCCGTTTTGTGAGCATGGGTGAGACTCACTAGGGAATGATGAATGGTAATGAAGGAAGATCGATTTACTGGGGAGCTGATGAAGAGGATGTGCACACACGGATGGGTCAATTAGGGAAAAAATGCATGAAAATGCACATAAAGGGCGTATGCGCCTGCGTTGGGGCGAGTTTAAGGTCATGCCTCCTAGACTTATGTAAAGCAGTTTAATGTCGAGACGTCAGGACGTGCACTATGATTTAAGGTCATATAGCTTGAACTATGGTTATGCAGTTTAGAGTCATGCAACTAGGACCACGCAGTTTAAGGTCGTGTAACTAGACCTCCGCTACAGTTTAAGGTCATATAGTTTGGACCATGGTGCTAAGCCTTTTAATGTCATGTGGCCGGGACATGCACTATGGTTTAAGGTCATATAGCTTGGGCCGTGGTTATGCAGTTTAAAGTCATGCAGCAAGGACCATGCAGTTTAAGGTCGTGCAACTAGACCTCCACTACAGTTTAAGGTCGTATAGTTTAGACCATACAGTTTTGGGGTCGCGCACCTAGACCAAGGCTGTGCAGTTTAAGGTCATGCAGCACAGGTCATAGATGTGTAGTTTAGAGTCATGCAGCACTGATCATGACTGTGCAATTTAAGGTTATGTAGCACGGACCATTGTGTGGGTCGCCATGTAGGTGAAGCTTTATGGGGGATAGGTCATTGGATAGCAATTTGACTCCTTGGGGATAAAATAGTTAAGGCTATACCCAAGCAGAGGGCTTAGACGGAGATGGTGACCTGATTAAGAGTGGCAAACGGAAGCGAACTTTTGGGGGTTAGGAGGCAAGCATGGCTTTTTAAGGTGAAAGATGAAACTCCATGGGAAATAGCTTGGTGCGAGACTGACTCGTGGTGATTGAAGGGGTAAGCACGACCTTTTTGGCATACACCTAACTCCACTAGAGATGATGGGCTGCGACACTGGTGTAACTCCTACTGAGGATGATTGTAGAACACTCACGGTGGTGATCGAGTTCAGCCATACGCGACATTAGAATGGAGTCACCAGTTGCACGAACAATGTTGAGCAGTTGTTGGCACGTGGCGTTGGTACGTGTGACGTTAGTTCACAAGAGGCGTTTGTCAGGGAGTTTCACTCACGGCATTCATCTTGAGGTGTCATGCGTGGCGTTAGTCACGAAGTTTCACACGCGTCATTAGCTGCCAGCGGCGTTGGTCTGAGATCGGGCCTTGGGCTTGGGCCTAGCCCGGCCTTGGTTCATTGCTGTTTGAGGCTCGACATTACACTGACAGGGGTAAACCTCTGTTCGGGTCTTGGGTCTGAGCCCAACCCGGTTCGGCCCATTGCTGTTTGACCTTCATGGACCTGTCTGGTATTCTTGCTTTGTGAGGGGCACTTTGAGGAAGCGTCTTCTATATAAGGGGGTAACCCCATTTTACCAATTTACCAAAGGTAAAAATGGCTAAGACTTTTTAACAGTAAGAGTAAGGGAGCTCTCAACGAGAATTGCTGCAAGAACACAGAGTTTACAGGCAAGAGTTTGTCAACAAGCACGTCATCTAGAAAGAACCGGTAGAGTTGCGTTGGGGGCTTCGCGAGGGTCACTGCTGTTGGAGTTGAAAAGCAGGCAATGCGAGCAAAACAATGAGTTGGCCGGAGTTTGTAGAGATTTCAGCTGTGGTTCTGGGAGTACTAGAGAAGAGGAAATGGATCTGAAAGGGTTTTTTGGTGAACTTCCACTGGTTTTCGGGAGTTTTCCAGTGGTTTTCCACCATTAGGAAGAAAAGGGGAATGTGTGCCAGTGATTTTTTTGGCGAGCGAGAGGGGGAAGGAAGCCGAGAGGTCGTAGGGGAATGAGCAGTCATTGACAGTGGTCACTGGGAGGTGAGCAGCTGCTAGTCCACACGTGCGAGCACGTACGTCAGGCCACATCGTGGCCAACGGTTGTCAGGCAGCGCTCCCAAGGCTCGCGGTGACATGTGTGCAGTTGTGACATGTGTGGGAGATATGAGTGGCGCTACTTCAAGCGGCGATAGTCCTGAAGACACGGTCGTCATTAGCCTTTTGAGAACCCTGTCGGCGCTAGTCGTTGAAAACGCAGCCGGTGTTAGTCCTTGAAGACACAGCCGGCGTTGGGCTTCGAGAGCACAGCCGGCGTTGGGCCTTGGCAAACATAGCCGATGTTAGGCTTTCAAAACGCACCCGGCGTTAGCCTTCAGCAAGCACAGTCAGTGTTAGTCTTATTTCACGTAAGCAGTGTTAGTCACACGTGGAGCTAGTCAATGCATTTCACGTGCAATGATAGCCTTGTGTCTTGGTGAGTTTTACATGGTAGTGAGTGCTTATAGTCAGTCTAATGGTTGGGCCTTCAAACAGAATCCCTAACATGAAGAATCTTCCAAAAGGAGGAGAGATTGGCACCAGTGAATTTACTGGTGAGAGTCTGGTCCGGGGTGAACCCATTTGGTTGACGGCCCCACTATGCAAAGCGGAGTAGCCTCCTAGTGTCACATTTATCCAGTTCGATTTGAGGTCCAGGAGGATAAAGACGGGAACGTCAGTGTTGAAGAAGGGATGGCTCTTCCTCATTGCATGCACCGAAACGTGGCTTCTGGTGCAAACTTGCCCACTCTAAGAAAGACGATGGTGAAGACCAAGGGGCTGATATGGTCTTCTACAGGTCATAGAGTACAGGGGAGCACCAATACTTGAAGGGGTACTCTTCCTGGACCATCCAAGTGCTGGGGTTACACATAAGCATTCTTGAGCGTGCTTCTTTGCTAGCAGCAGTTCAATGCTCGGCCGGATATTATGATCAGTGCCCCAACTCCTTTAAGATACTGCTGAAGACCTGGAGTCATGTTAGCAACACATGGCTCCTTGGGCATGGGGAGGCAGGAATCTCCTTACTCGATCTTCACTTCATTGGTAGCCTTCCACTGATCGGAGCAATGTATGACAAGTTCGTGCCACAGAACTCAGTCATCTTTGGCGATGCTCGCCAAGGAAAATAAGAGTTGCTTACTAGTCTTCAGAAAATCTTTGAGATTTACCAGCTGCTTTATTCCAAGGCTAGCAACAATCGAGTGACCTTCATCAAATGGGTGAAATTCTTGTTCGGAGATTACCCCGAGGAGGGTGGTCCAGATGCTTCAAGAAGGAAGGGAAAGGCAGTTGTGAAGGGGATGCCTCCAATCTACCAACCCGAGACCAGTGATAACTGCGTCTTCTTGGCCGCATATTTGGCCCTGTTTATGTGCAAGTTCGCTATTCCTAGAGGGGCAGATGACATCCTTCTAGGCACATTATATGTGGCTTGCGATATGGTGAGCAGGCGTCAGTACACCCTTGCGCAACCAGTTCTATGCAGTATCTATCACGGACTGGAAGCCATCTCTAGAGGGAAAGCTTCGAAAGTTAAAGAGGGGGCAATGGCCTTGTCGGAAGTGAAGCTTTGCCAGGGGACTTCAAGAGACCATTCCTCGTCCATTATGTACACGAGTGGCTAGGAGCTTTTTTCCCTGCCACTTATGTCAGAAGTCTAGGCACGGGGGAGAAGATATGCCCCTTCTTGATGAGGATTGCCGGGCAGAAGACAATCTTTCACTGCCCAGGGGAGGCTCGTAACTAATTTGGGAATGAGTTCTCCAGCATGCGTCTGGTTACCTTTTCAGTTGGAGGCTTTAATGACCGTGCCTTAATTGATGAACTGAGCAAGGAGCTGGATGGTGCTCCCACAACCATGAAGGAGCTCATGTTTATCTTGAGCATTAGAGGCAGGGTTTTGGCCTATCGAACCCCACGCAATGCCAGACTCGAAAGGTACTTTCCTCATCGGTTTGCTCGTCAACATGGGCTTGATCAGGGTTTCCCTTTTCTGTATTCTTTGAAAAAAGCCAGGGTAGAGTGAACACTGGTAGGGAAGAAGAGCTAGAGACTTTCCAGAGCATATTCGTACCGCATGGTCCACATGTTCAGAAATGACTGAGGTCAGCAAGTACGTGGTACCACATTTTGGCAGAAAGGCCCAAATGACTGAGGCCTATGCGCACTGGTGGAGGATTATCAGCTGAGGGTACTAGGAGGCTGACCACCCCTGGAAAGGGGAGAACTGCCACTGGTGTCGGGATACCAGGCAAAAGAGGATACTCATGACTCCTTCACTAGAAGAGATTTTTACCTTGGATTACCTTTGGAATTGGGAGGCTCTTGGGATACCTCGCGAGATAGCAGCAGATAAAACTTCACCACAATTTCTTGCTATGGAGAAGAGGATGGGGAGCCTTTTTGACAACCTCACCTCTATCTTTGAATGGAACGAGAGTCGAAAGGTCCCGAGTCATGAACGGTGCCCGATCCAAGAATTGAATGCACTGATAGGGAGTGGCTCTCATAGTTCTCTTGCTACAGGCTCTTCTCACAGGAGGAGTTCTGAGACAGTTGCTCCTCCACCAGGGGTAGGAAAGAAGAGGAAGTGTGCTACCCCTACTCTCACTCGAGCTCCGTTCCGAGCTGTCAAGCCTGTTCAAAAATTCAGGAGTGCAAGACGTGCTGCCATCTTGAAACAGGCTGATGGCTCTTCATCTTCTGCCTCTTTGGAATTCTCTGCTGCTCCTTCTGAGTCACCCTCCGCTCTTTCTGAGTCACCTTCTATCACTCCTGAGCTATTTTTGGCCTCTTCGGAGACACGTTGGCCCTTTTGGGCCCAGTATCATTGCTTCCGATAGAGAGGGGACACCTGAGCTTGGGGTGGTGCTCGAAACTCGCAGAACGACTGCTGAGTCAGATCTGGCTCCAATGGAGATTGATCGGGCTGGGAATGACGGTGTTGGAGTCGCTGCTCTAAGGGAGGAACCTGAAATCAACAGGGCCTTCGAACCGCAGGAGATTGTTGCCCCAACTGAAGTAGAGGGTATAATTAAAGAAATTCCTGAGTGTCAGGAAGCCGCTACCCCGGGTGATGGAGTTACGGGTAGTGCAAAACTAGGCCTTTTTTGAGAGTTCAAAGACTGAGGCCCCAGAGGGTGTAGGTCAGGAAGATGAGGGAGTTGATCTTTTGTGGCAGAGGTTCTAGTTGTAGAAGATGTGGGCCAGGTCGAAGAGGTTGTAGCTGAAGTGGTGGTCTTTGTTAAGGCTGCTCTAGAGATTGAGGGGCAGAGAGAAGAAGTTGGGCCTGAAAGGGCTGAGGCTATCTTGGAGCATATTGAGGCTGCTCCAGAAAACAAGAGGTAAGGAGAAGAGGTTGGCCTTGAAGGGACCAAGCCTACTAATGGTGAGGCTGAAGGGCCAGGTGAGGAGGCAAATACTGTGGGGGCTGAGTAGCTTGAGACTGGGCCCCCTTGTGAATCTGCAAAGGATGAAACCTTGGGTTTCATAATTGCTCGAGAAGAGCCAGTGACTCACATGACGATCATCCCTTCGAGCCCCTCCATTGAGACTGATGGTCCTTCTATTGCGGCGACCCCAACCGCATGGTCCAGGTCTAGTTTGAGTGGGATGTCTGGCATAATCATAGACATGCTTCGTCTGGGCGTGCAGAGACTCAAGGATCTGCCTCTTACTGAACTTGACAATGCAATCCAGAAGTTAAGGCAGATTGCCCTTCTAGGGGGTGCACTAGAGGTCCTCCCATATTTCGATGGTGTTATAAACAAGCTAGAACGGTGGAGAATAAGGGCCTTGTAGGAGGAAGTAACTGCACAACGACTAGAGAGTTTGCAATTGCCCTCTTTGGAGTCCTCATTCATACACCATTGTGAACTGATAGAAGATCAATTACAAGATAAGGATGTTGCGGTTTCCCAGAGATCCGACCTTGTTGAGGAGGCCATCGCTCGCCACAACAAGGTGATGACCCTGAAGGTGGAGATAGTGAAACTGACGCAAAAGCTTGATAAATTGGAGGAGGAGACTGCAGCTTGGGAAGCAAAGGATAAGGTGCTTGCCGATACTATTTTGACTCCTTGAGTACTCCTTAGAGGAAGGGACTGCCTTGATGAAGCACGAGGTTGAGATGGTAGTAGAGTTGAAGGGACGCATCCAACAGGCTAAGATATTAGCTGCAGCATATAAGGGAAAGACCAATGAAGTGATTAATCGATTTTGAAAGTGTCATCTTATTTTTCTTTTCCTTTTCCCTTGTTTTTATTTCGACACTTGTAATATGCCCTTGATTTATGAATAAAATTCTCCTTTTTCTTTAGTATGATGCTTGACTTTTTTTTTGTTCCATTTGCTTCTCTACACTCTATCTCTTACTCTTGTTCATTGTTTCTCGGTCGTGGAGGAATACCCTATACCTGGCTTTGTTTTATGACAAGTCGTTGTAGCTTCAATGACCTCAAATGGGGGAGCAGTTGCTTTTTCTCCCCTTAATGTTTGATTGAAGATGGGCTCATAATTCATTGTTCTCATAATGTGATGAGCTTGCTCGCTGTAAATAGTCCAATCAGAGGGGGCTTTGGCTTTTATTTGAGGTGCATTTGCCCCAAGCCCGTTGTAGCTCATGGTCTCAGGCACAAACTCCTTTAGGTGTTTTGAAGCGATACACATAACCCCCAATTGGTTCTGGAGACTGCAAACCTCGCTTCTTAACTCTACCAGAAGATCCTGCTCTTGAGGGCAAGAGGGTTGTCGTTTCTTTAACTTCTCTTTTCCCACAGAATCAGGGAAACCCAAATCCTTTCGCGGCGACTGGTGTGCCAATTTTTCTTTCAAGAGTGCAATGGGGACATGCAGGACTTTTTTATTGTCTGGCGTGTAGGTGATCTTCAGAGCAAGAAGATCTATCCCCATAACTTCCTCGATCACGGGTGTGTCTTCTGGTTCATCTTCTTGTGAAGGTGGCTCAGAATTGGAAGCAGAGGGGGAAGCCTCATCTTCAGGTGAAGATGACGTTTCCTCAGGGATGGTTGATGGCATGCTGATGAGTTAGTGGGAGATTTTTTCCTTGTCTTTCTTCTTCTTTAAACATGCTTACGAGCGTTCTCCCAATGTCCTCTACATCTTCATGAGGCGAAGGTTCCGCCTTCTTCACAAAATTGTGATCACCTTCTCCTAACTTTTGGGGTGACATTGAATCTATGAAGCAATACTTGGCATCAACATAGTGAGTTTTGGCTACAGGAAATGGTCTTCTATCTGTATAGATCATATACTGTCTCCCATCTCGACTATACTTGAAGCACTGACGCAATGTGGATGGAACCACCTCCTAATCATGGAGCCACGAGCAGTCGAGAAGGATATTGTAAGATTGTCGGTGTCAATCACATGAAATTGGGCGTACTCGCTTAATTCACCAATCTTGAGATGAAGGCAGACCGTGCTAGCTGGCTTCGCTCCTAACTGGTTGAACCTCTAGACTATGATGTGAGTCGGAGTGAGATCCTCAGCTATAATCCCAAACGAGTGAGGAGTCTCCTTGGGATAAGGTTGACTGCTGACCCTCCATCCAACATAATTCGGTTGATGGGGCATGCATGTAACTCAATAATCATAAAGAGAGAGAAATTGTGAAATTTGTGTGCCAATAGCAAATCATCCCCTGAAAAGGTGATTGCCATACATCCACTTAAGATCGTTGGGTCCACTTCAATGGTTCCACCTCGGTCTCGTATACCTCTGGATTGGAAAGAGCCAGAACTAGAGCCATATGGTAACCCCTTGAGAGCATGAGGGCATCATAGATGCTGAGAAGGGCTGGAAGCTTCCTTAGGTGCCCTATCACATCATATTTCAACTTGTTTTTGTCAGCCTTTTGTGTTCCTGGTCCTGCCAACGGCTTTGGTGGCATAATGGGTTGAGGAGTAGGTTTAGGTGGAAGAGGTTTATTTTGGGATGCTGACTGACCTAATTGTGCAGCTGGCTTGGTCTGGGAAGTCTGAGTGGATTGGGTGACAGGGATTTGTTTTAGTGGAATGGAGGTTTGAGGTTGAGGCTTAGGAGGTGGCTAGGTATATGGGACTAGCGGCACCCCAAGGAATTGGAGGATGGGTGGATTGTCTAGGGTATTTGGATGAGGAACGAGCCCAGGGAGTTGGAGGATGGGCGAATTGTCTGAAGGATTCAGGTAAGGGAGAACTGACGGACCAGGGAACTTCAAGATGCATGTCTTCTGAGGTGGAGGCTGGGTGATGCTTTTGAGATTTGCACCACGTGGCTTCCTGAGAATAGAAGCTCTGCCCTCTTAATTCTCTGCCTCTGCTCAAAGTCGTGCTCAGGTGGCCACTGGGGTTTCTTTGGCTTTGACCTCTTGTGCTTCTTTGTAGAAGAAGATGGATCTGACTTTGCTTGAGCTGCCAGAGCGTCAGCAACTGTCAAGAATCCAGCCGCTTGAGCTATTGCCTTTTCAAGCCATCTCCGGTGCGTCCTACTTATATTGGTTCTTTCAAATTCTCTATCTAGAGCCTCGAAGTCTGGATATTTAAAGGTTGTACCTGCACGAGACATTGAAGAGGAAAAAAAAAGACGAAGAAGAAGAAGAAGAAGAAGGTAGGTGTCACACCCCAAGCATTTACAATACTGTTATTCCTGAGATGTGACAGACAAAACATATATACATCTATTGATAGGACAAATTTCCAGTGGCGAGGTCTTACAAAGTAAATAAAGAAAGCTAGCACAACAACAGTATC
>NW_006499973.1:423788-497112 GCF_000471905.2 Amborella trichopoda | reverse complement strand
ATCACAATCCTAAAAATAATCATGGTTGAAAGATATCAATATTTTCAAAAAGAAGATCTATTAACAGAAATGCATCAACAGTTTCACTTTCAATAAATGCATAATTAAGTATAATCCGAATAATTGAAATGCACATAACACTTTAACGCGTCAATGCATAATTCAAAGGATTTCACAAAATACCCTACTGGCGTCCCAAGTAGGTCACCTATATACCCCATCAGCGTCCTGATAGGTCCACTTAATCCCTATCGGCGTCCCAGATAGGTCCACTTAATCCCAGCAGGTCCACTTATACCTCATCGGCGTACTGGATGAGTCCACTTAATCCCTACCGGCGTCCCGGATAGGTCCACTTATACCTCATCGGCGAACCAGATGAGTCCACTTGCATACTTAAAGTATTTCTAAATCTCTTTAAACATTCGAAAACAGCAATATCATGTACTCAACGTATCACTGAAATCATTAATATGATTTTCACTAAAACCATTAATAACATTCACTTTCAATAACATTTCAAAAATAACCAATCAAATATTTTGGGCTCAAATTTAGAAAGGTAGCAGTTCGTAAAGATATTCTAGCATAATTTCCAATCTAATATGTATAGAAAAACTCTTATAGAAATTCAAGAATACGGAATTATCACAATTTATGGGATGTTAATTTGCAAATAAACATTTCACAACAATGCTATAATCAAATGCAAAAATATCAATTTTCAGATAACAAGGCAGTCATTTGCACATGAAATTTACAATGTCTAAATATTTAAAAACAGTAGAAAGAAATCTCACAATTTTACTAAAAGCAGAAATATCACATTTATTTCTAATAATTTGATAGTATCTAAAATTTTCTAACAATAGACAAGAAAAATAAATAAATTTATTTTTCTAAGAATTTACAGCATTTAAAATTTCTAACATTGATAAAATATCACAATTTTTATTAAAATTATTTTTCAAGATAATGAGGTCGCGTGTGCATAAAATTTATCGCGCCTAAAATTCATGATAATAAGTAGAAATAATTATTTCATTTTATTTTTAAAAAGAATGGATTATTTTTTGAGACAATAAGGTCACTTACACACAAAACTTATAAAATAAAGATCCTGGACGGAAATATCACTATTTATTAAAAACAGACTATTTTTCAGGAAGACGATGTCACTTACTTTTAATCACTCACGAAATTGATGCTTTTGGTGTATGTTGGTTGGGGCACTAAAAGGCCACCCGTTTACAGTAGATCTTATGGAATCAGTATGCACAAGAGCTCAGTGATAAAAGTTTCAGTTAAAAAAACACATCTCATGGTTATACCATAGGAAGATGGCACATTTAATTTACTTACACGTCATAGTGGATTGTCAAGGGCCAACAAGTAAGAGAAACTACAAGCCACGTCATAAGATAAGAAAAGCTTATGAAAATAGTGATGGTCCCTAAGGACCATCATGCTCATATGGACCATCACTTATTAAAAGTTTATTTTCCCTTTTTTTTTTTTAATATTAGGATTATTACAGTAGGTGAGGGAATTTTAAGGTCGTTCCCTTCATCGGATCGATTTGGGCAGCTTTTTACCTCATCACTAGAGTTGGACGTATGCAGGGAGTCTTTTAGGTCTTTCCCTTGCTTAAACTGTTGGGGGGTGCTTTTAATGTCATCACTCTCATTGGACGTGCCTCGAATAAGAGATGACCTAGGGGTATCCTCTTGATGAGACGAAGGAATAAGGTCGATGGCGACCAGTATGAAGTCTTGTAAGGTCGGCAAGAGAGGAAGAGGCCTGAGAAATTCTGGCTCAACCGGTGGCTGAGGAACCTTGTTCGTCTTTGAACCCATAACATTCGTTTAGCTCATGACCTCATAGATAATGGTATGGGCACCAGTGATTCTCGATCCCCTGAGCAAGGTGCTTGGGTTGCCTCGTCAGTTTTGGTGTAATGAGTCCTTGTTAAAGCATCATATCGAATAGAGCGTGGAGAAGATCTGTTGACAGCTCATCAGAACGACGCAGGCTTTTGTCTTTCTCTTGTACTGTTACCATGTGGGAAGCCTCAAATGCCCCGAGTGCTTTCTTGAGTTCGTCGAGCTTGATCTGACCCTTCTGGATCAGAGCCCTGATGAGGTCTTTAAGTGTGTAGCATTCTTTCGTGGAGTGGTTTACCATTCGATGATAAGCACAGTATCTTGCATGCATATCGAGACCAGCTTGATCGAGAAACTTGATCTCTAGCAGCTCAATCATGTTTTGTTCCAGCAATAGTTACAGCAGTGCAGGAAGCCATTCCTTTTCAAAAGGATATACCCTATTTTGATGGTTAGTTCAATAATCACTTCGATTAAGGTTCACAGGTGGGCGTACCCGGTTGTATGATTGCTGCTTTTTGCTTGCTTGAGACGTTGTTTTTGCTGTGCCTACCCCTTTGGAGAGGTCCAAAGTTTGAGAGGCGGAATTCTTTGGATCATTGATGGTTGGCTCGAGCATTGGTCCGAGAATTGCCATTACCCCGTTTATTTCCTGAGCTTGAAGGCTGTTGTCGTGACCCGCCATGGTGGCGCGACAAACTCTGTATGCGAACTAACTTAGGGATCAGCTCTGACATGGAGGTCGTATTGGAGGCCTCAACATGTGGAGCGTTTTCAGGTCACATATTTCGCACATAGGTCTGAACAGCTTCTTTCTCAGGCATGGGATTGGGATGACAAGCTGCCAAATCTCTCCGTCTTGATATAAATTGATCCACAGGTTCATCTAAATCATGGGTCAAGGTGAGAAGCTCGATGGTTTGGACCTCTCTCTTGACCTCATAGAAATGCTGGACGAACAATTTCTCCATTTCCTCCCAAGTATGTACTGAATTTGGGGGAAGCCGAGTGTACCACTGAAAGGCGAGGCCATCAAGAGTTTCAACAAACTGACGGAGAAGGAGTCTCCCATCAGCCGCTGCCTCTAAACATGCCGCTTGGAAATGCACGATATGTTGGTGCGGGGATGTTGTTCCACAGGGGAAACTTCCCTTTCTTGTAGTTTGAGAGAAACATAACCTGATCGATGTAGGAGGGGTACGACTTCTAATAAAGAATTGTACCATGTATACTCGGGTGCTGTCTGCTCTTTAAGCTCTGGGTTACCATAGGATCGATGTTCACCAGTGAGATAGGGTGAGGGACAGAATTGTTCTATGAGGCAAGGAGAGAAGGCTGCCTTAGAGATGCATCATTCGAGTGATGGGAGTTGGCCCCATGAGGGGATACATTGACTGGGGAGAGCGTGCTTTCCATGCGATCAATCTTCTCCATCATTGCTTGCACCATATGTTCAAACCTGTTCATGCGCTCCTCCTGGAAGTCGTTGGGGTCTGTCACAACCATAACGCTAACCATTTCCTCAGGACGGCCAACCTTAGGTGCGGTTGAAGGTTTCGGAGCTTGGCGAGTCCCGTGCTGGAGATCGGTCAGCAAGGGCTCAGCATTCCCCGACTGTACTTGAGTCTTATATGCTGACCGCGTGAGCATCGATTCTTGACGGTCTTCGGACCGTGGTTGCTTGGTGGTCGGGTCATCTTCTATGATGCTGACCACGACGCAGGATTCTCGCACCTCTTCTTCAGTCTCTGTGATTTGAAGAGGGTAGAAGGGATTTTCAGGAAGGAGACCCTTGGAGCTGGGTGCCTCGACTTTCTCGTCTTCTCAGGATCTGTAGTCCTTTGTTTTGCTTATCTTTGAGGCTGAGGTAGACTTCTCTCCAGAACTGAGACTGGGATCGAGGTTGACCGGCCTTTTTAGAGCATGAGAGGGTCGTGTCCATAAGATAGGGTAGTGAATGTGGACCATGGACAGGGGCCAGCTTGGGCTACTGCCTTGGAAGTTGTAGAACTTCATCAATCATCAGGCCTTTGCCCCGAACTCCTTTGTGGGCTCCAGAGGCATAGCCGACCTGAAGGGGCTAGTTGAGGATGGTACTCTTAGGGAAAACCTTCGAGTACCAGGTCTTGAGATATCTGCAGGGAGGAGAAAGGGCGGAAGAAGAGAGGACCGGCTCTCGACGATGTCTGGGTCGGGAGCAAGCAGTGGTCTGAGAAGGTGGCGTGTGTATGCCCCTTGAAGTAGCATTCCAGGTGACTTGGGGGTCAGCCTCGGCTCGAACAGGTGGTCTGACCTTAGGAGGTCGAGAATTGAGAGCAGGTGTCTACGAGGGAATAGGTGAGGGCTTTCCCCTTACAAGATGTGCTAGTGTGTGCTGAGAAGAAGGACAAAGAGATCGTCTCCCGTGTGCTTGGGTTGGCGCAGCAATGACGTTGCCCCGAGCAGTGAGATGCACATGCATGCGTACAAGTTTCGGCCTAAGGAGGCCTGATCCTAAGCGCTTACTCGAGGTAGCACAAGGGCTGCCCCAAGGTGTGACTCGAGTGGATGACCCACTAGTCGTAGGGTGTGTGCAAGAGGTGGAGGTCCTAGGGTCTCCTCCTCGATGTGTTGAGTCTCTAAACATAGAGACCCGAGGTGGTGCAAGAATGTGGGGGGTGGCCTTGCGGTGAACCATAAGAGCAATGGCAACTTCTTTGCCTTTTGCAGAGAGGGACTAGGCAGCCTTCTAACGTACGTCGGCAATACGACCAACAAATGACTTACTAAATAATAGCGTGAACGCTATGAGTGGTAGAAGATGCGCTATCAATGCAAGGTGCCTGGGTGGAAGTCCACCAGGGCAAGGCGATGGGGAGTTAAGACCTAGAAGCTAGACACTAGGTCTTTGCTCAAAATAAAATTTGGGAACGAAGTTCGAGGAACTTGTTCTCGGGGGAAGCTCGCGAATGCGAGGATGAGAAAATCCCCAATTCGGATGAATGGGTTAAAGAACCTGAAAGCCATGTGGTGTGTGAAAATAAAAAAAACAACGGAGAAATAACCGAAACAAGTACGATCCGACGAAGGGGTAGTAAGTCCCCAGTGGAGTTGCCAAGCTGGTTAGGTGTCTCGATCTCAACTCCGGATCTGAATGATCTGGTGACACTCGTCTCAGGTTTCAAAGGGAACCCGGGACTTGAGATCGCTCTCTCGGGAACCTTGCTCAGGAACAGGGGCAGGTATTCCAACCAATGAGAGAGGAATTTAAGGTGGGTTCAAGACTTACTCGGGCTAGCTCATGTGGGCGCCCTCTTAGATCACGGAAAAAGTCCCCCTAGTCCTACAACGGGTTCGAAATCGCCTCCCTTGGCCTGTATTCTCTTGTTTCTGTGATCACACACACATAGTTAATTTTACAAGACAAGTGGGCCAAGAGACCCCACCTTGTCTTTGGGGTAATGCACACAGTCGTGCACATCCAAAGGAGAAATGAAAAGAATGATGTGACGAGGGATGGAAGAAGGAAGAAGAGAGAATAAAAGAAAAGAAAGAGAGATTCGACTGGTGGCTAGTCTAGCATAGTGGCTAGATTGGCATGGTTATTGACCTGACGTGGTAGAAAGACAGGCACAGTAACGTGGACCGGCACGGCGGCAATACTACTCGATGACAGAACACCAACACCAACTAGCCTGACACAATGGTGAGTTCAGCGTGGCAGCAAGACAGGCACGATAACTTAGATCGACACGACGGCAATACTGCTCGATGACGAGACTACCATGACAGTGCTAGATTCTTCCTTTGGTCAAATGAGTGAGAAAAGAAGAAAAGAAGGAAAAAGAGGAGAGATAAGAAAAGCAAGAGAGAAAGAGAAGAGATAGAAGACGAATGAGAGAGAAGAGGAGAGAGAGAAGAAAAAAGAAGAAAGGAATGTGGACAAAAAGACGAGGAAATAGAAAAGGGAGAGAAAGGAGAAAGGTGAGAGAAAAACAGAGAGAGAAAGAAGAGAGAAGAGAAGGGAGAGAGAAGAAGAAGAGAGAAAAAGAAGAGAGATAAAAGAGAGAAAAGAGAAGGGAGAGAAGAAGAAGAGAGAAAGGAGAGAAGAGAAGGGAGAGAGAATAAGAGATAAAAAGAGAAAGGAGAGAGACGGTAGCATGAACGGCGATGGGTTCCACCACCCATGGTAGTGGAAAGTGGAGAGATAAAGAACATGAACAACGATGGGTTCTGCTGTCTATGGCAAAGGAAAGAGGAGAGAGAAAGAACATGAATGGCAATGGGTTCCACTACCTATGATAGAGGAAAGAGGAGAGAGAAAGAACATGGATGACGATGGGTCTCCATCATCCATGTCAAGAGAGAGAGGAACAAGAAAGGGGAAAAAAATGCATGGCACTTGGCATCGCCACTCGTGTCGTAAGGGACTCAGACACGAATCGAACTGCCACTCGGGAAAGGACCTGGTTCAATGTCCTTGTCAAAGAATGAGGAGAGAAAAGGAATGTTATGCGCAGTGATGAGCATCGCCGTGTAAAATATGGGAAAGGGGAAACTTGAATAGAGGCTCGGCCTGCCACTCGAGTTAAGGCCCGACTCACTTTGTATGTTTCCAGAGGATAAGGAAAGAATAAGAATTTCATGCCCGGTGATGGGTTTTGTCATGCGTGACTGGGGAAGAGAGAGAAAAGAAATAATAGGGTGAGAGATAGAAAGACAGAGAGGAAGAAAGAGAGTTTAGGGAAGAGAAAGAAGAAAGGAAAGTAAAGAGAGAAGGAAGGTGATTAGTGAGACAAAAAGAAAGAAAAGAGAGAAAAGGAAAGTGAGGAGAGATGTTAGAAAAGAGTCAGAGGAGAAAGAAGGAAAGAGAAGGAAAGAGATTAAGAAAGAGCCAAAGGAGAGAAGGAAACATGCATGACACTGTCACCCCCGTATGTGTTAAAGAGAAAAAACAAAAATAGAGAGAGAAGTTCATGCATGGTGTTGCCATCGCCATGCACGTTCAGATAGAGAGAAGCAGAGAGAAAGATAGAGCAAAGAGAGAATAAATGAAGAAAGAGAAGAGGAAGAAGGAGAAGAGAGAGAAGGAGACACGCACGGTGTTGCCATTACCATGTGTGTTTAGAGAGATAAAACATAATTGAGAGAGAAGTTCATGCATGGCGCTACCATCGCCATGAACGGTCAGACGAGAAGCAGAGAGAGAGCAGGGAGAGAATAAATAAAGAAGGTGAAGAGGAAGAAGGAGAAAGAGAGGATAAGAAGGAGGAGAGAGGCATGCACGGCTCTGCCACAGCTGTACATGTTCACAGAGAAGAGAGAGAAGAGAAAAAAGAAAGGAAGAGAAGAGAGAGAAAGAAGGGGAGAGAAAAGAAACCAAAGAAGAGGAGTTATAGAGAGAAAAATAAGGAGGAGAGAGAAGAAAAGAAGAGAGAATTATCTTACAAAAGAGGGGTACCGGCTTAATTATTCTCTGTACTCTCTCTCTCCAAGACCTGCCACTCCAATTCAATGCAAAAACTCAAACTTTATTCATCAATTGAAAGTATGAGAGGGGGATCCTTTACAATTAAGTTTAGCATGTATTTATAGAACTAGCCCCCTAACATGAGTGGATACCAAAAAACTATCCTAATTGATGATAATTACAATTTATTTGAATTAAAAGAAATACTAAAAATGGGAACAAAGTGATTGTTTTTCCCCTGCCTAACAATACATTGATTTCAAAATAGTCCTTGCTGCTGCCCTAGAACGTACGTGATCTTCCATGGGTGATCCGGGGTTGCTCTGGTGCCCATTTAACAAAATGATGATTACTTTCTTGTAAGGCTCATCATGGCGATCAATTTGATACCAACTTCGAGCCACGGATCGTATTTTTAAGCCACGATCATGCAACTTGAAATTCGTGTGAATCTCGAAAACTTTGGATCGATAGTGTGCTCACATCTTGATGTTTCTTTGGTGCAGGGTGGCGCACGAGAATAGTGTGTGGCCTACTCCTGTTTGGTCTTTTACTCATAACTTTTTCCTAGAGCACCTGATTAAGCTGAAACTTGACCCATAGAGATTTTCAACCTTGTCGGATCCAATGGCGGTGGTGCTACAATAATTTGACGTATCAAAAATAGAGTTCTAATTATGGGGTTCGTTTCAGGGTGCAAGAGACTAATTTTTTCGAAATTGTTTTTTTTGTCTACACTACCTTAGACATGTTGGATTGTGACAAAAACTTTGCAGGTGGTCTTTTGAAGTCGTTATGAATATTTCCACTTGTTCTAGGGCAATTATGAGACTGTCGATAATTCCACTGTAATTGAGGCTTTATTGACCGGCTTCTTGTTTTTATTCTGCATCTGGGAGCCAAGGTGCTGAAATGTGTTAAAAAAATGACAATAAAAGGTTCTCTTATTGCTTACCACTCTGAAAATGACTTACATAGTTACCAAGTTAATGCTTGCACTGACGCCACCATCAGATGACTCCACCGACAAGCAAACTCAATCATACAAGAGATGGATAAATGCCTTAGCGGACCCAATTGATTAGATGCCTTGATCTCACCCTCTGGTCGAGATGACCTGGTGGCGTGGCTTCCGGTTCGAAATGGACGTTAGACCGCTCTCTTGTGAACCGTGTCGAGAAGACACAAGTATGAATACCAACCGGTGAGAGAGGAATTAAGGTGTGAGATGGGACTTACCTCACTTGGGTCCATGACATACTCAAGCTAACTTACGTGTGTTGGAAGACATTTTTCGTCATCATGGGTCCCCTATGTGGAATAAAAGGGAGAAGCTGGTCAATAAAGCCTAACTTAAAGTGAAAATTTTAACAGTCTCAGAATGGCCCCGTAACTAGTCAAGACCTTCATAAAGACTCCTAAAAGTCTCTTGCCAAGTTTTGTCACATTCCTACATGTCTAAGGCAGTGCAAACTGAGGAACAGATTTGACAGAATGAGCCTCTAACGCCCGAAAACGGACCCTATAACTAGAACTATATTTTTTGTACGTTAAATTGATGTGGGACCATCTCTATTGGATCTATTACAATTGAAAACCCCCAAGGGTAAAATTTCAGCTTAAATGGACACTCCAGGAAGAAGCTATAGGGAAAATACCAAAAAGGGGTAGGCCGCACACTATTCCCATGCGGCCACCCTGCAACTAAAGTCCATTACAAGGGCAGTCACGAACATTGAATTTTGATGCTCATATCTCACCCGTCTTGAGTTAGATCGTGCTCCAATTTATTGAGCATATTCATCTCATCAAGACGAGCGTTTCAATATGTGTCATGCCTTGTGACGACGCTTGGGCGCGAAGAAAGCGTCATGTCTCACTCACGCAGCCAAATCACGGCACTCGTAAACCCGATCGATGAGAAACCAGTTGCACAACGTGCGTAGAATCCATGGTTATCACTGGAAGCCGAAGAAGTGGCTGTATATTCGGGCGTCAGATTTTTAGCTTCTGATCAAAACTCCAAATTTGCAAAATCCTAGTCCGGATACGAAATCAAGCTGTGGTTGTTGCACGCGATTGTAATGACATGTTCAGTGTGATCCAGCGAAGAAATCATAGAAAAATATCAAGGAATGAGCACACTATCGATCCAAAGTTTCAAGATTCATCCAAATTTGAAGCCGCATGATCGTGGCTTAAAAACACGATCCATGGCTTGAAGTTGGTATCAAATCGATTGTCATGTCGAGACCTATAAGGAAACAATCTTCTTTCGATCAAGCGAGCATTAAAACAACCTCAGATCATTCATGAAAGATCACACACGTTCTAAGACAGTACATGGATTGTTTGGGAATTCCATAAATTGTTGAGAAAAGGCAAATCAGTCATTTTGCATCCATTTTTACAATTTCTTTTAATTCAGTAAAATCTAAATTTTCAACAATTAGGTTTAATTTTGATCAATCCACCCATTTTTTGGCACAACTCTATATATACCACGTACTACCAATGTACGCAGACCCTTCGCAAAAGAGAACTTTGCTTAATAAAATTTCTCTTGCTTCTTATTGTTGGGTCACATTTTGAGAGAGAAAAGAAGAAGAGAGAAACTTTTGGATCGGTACCTCTAGGCTCAAGGTAAATATTTCTCTCTCTCCTTTTCTTTTCTTCTTATCTTTCGTCTGCTTTATCTTTCTTCTTCTTCTCTTTCGTCTGAACTCCTCTTAGAGGCCATGCACGGTAGTGGCAGTGCCGTGCACACCTCTTTCTTTCTTTCCCCCTCTTGTGGCTTCACAGGTCGTGCATGGCGATGGCAGCGCCATGTGCGAGTTGCTATCTCTTCCTCTTCATTCGTCTCTACTTCTTCGCAAGAAGCACAGACAACGATGCCTATTGCCGCCCGCATGGGTCTTCCCATGTTGCATGCCTACCGTAGATGGCGATGCCTATCGCCGCTCGCGAAGGGTCGTAGTAACACCTATCGCCGCCTCCAAGCTCCTTTTATGGGCTCGACGCCTATCGCCGTTCGCAAGCTTCCTTCGTGTGCTCGGTGCCTATCACCGTCCGCAAGCTTCTTTCATGTGATCGATGCCCATCGCCGTCCACAGGTTTCTCTTACATCCCATACCCATCCCCGTGTGCCTTAGAAGGAACTATCACTGCATGCTTCACAAGTGGCTATTGCCGCGCACTTCACAAGAGGCTATCACCGCCTGCGAAGGGGTGTGCTACCTTTTCATGTTGCCAACGGCGATGCTCAATGCCGCCTGTAGTTCACTGCTCACTCTCCAGCTGTGAGCAATAGTGCCTAGCGCCTTCCAAGGGCCATGACACTACTACTCCATGGATGTGAATGGCGATGCCTAAGCGCCGTCGGGACCCGGTCTCTCCATCGTCTCGCGCTCTCTCCTCATTCTGTTCTCTTCTCACTTGATTGAGGGTAGACTCGGCCTAACATTGCCATAACGGTTTGGCTATCAAGCAGTATTGCTCTCGTGCTGGTCCTGAGTACCATGCCCATCTTGCAGCCACATTAGATTAGGACAGTCATATCGGCCTTGGTTTCGAGTAGTATTGTCGTCGTGCTGGTCCTAGTACCATGCCTATCTTGCTACCGCTCCGAGTCGATCATTGTACTGGTCTAGCTATCATGGTAGTCTTGTCCCTTTACCAAGTTCTCTTCTCTTGTCTACCTTTATTCTATCCTTACACTTCATCACCCTCACTTATGAAGGTGCATTGCCCTAAGACAAGGGTGGGTCCTTCGACCCACTTGTCTTGCAGGTTAACCATGATAATGTTGTACATAAAACAAGGAGATTGCAGGTCAAGGGAGTATATTTCGAACCAGCTGAAGTAGCTTAGGGGTTTTTCGTCGTGATCTAAGAGGGCGTTCGCGTGAGTCAGCCCAAGTAAGTCACGGACCCAGGTGAGGTTGATCCTCACCTCACATTAAAATTCCTCTCTCACTAGTTGGACACCTGCCCTTATTCTGTGAACGAGGTTGCCGAGAGAGCGATCTCAAGTCCCAGGTTTTTCAACCCGAGACATGGGTCACCCGATCACTTAGATCCTGAGAAGCGAGATCGAGACACCTAACCAGCTTGGCGACTCCATTGAAGACTTACTACCCCTTTGTCGGTTCGCTCTTGTTTGATCAGTAGCACCTTTTACTTTCTGCACTACATTTTATGGCATCTGGGTTATTCAACACGTTCATCCGAGTTGGGGATTTTCTCATCCTCGTACTTGTGACCATCTCAGGGAAGCGAACTACTCAAGCTTCCTTTCTTACACTCCTTCTAAGTCTGGACTCACAGTCCAGCTCCCTGGTTTTTTCGGGATTGGCACGAGAAGGGATTTAAAAGTCCCTGACCCCCCACTTCCTCGTTTTGGTGGACCCTCCACCAAGGCCCCTTGCATTGATAGCACAACTGCTACCGCTCACAGCACACACTCTGCTACTGGAAAGTGCCTTTCCGGTCATATTATTGAGGTACGCCGGAAGGCTACCCTATCTACTTTCGCGAAAGAAATGCAGGTTGCCATCGCTCCTAACCGTCGCCGTAAGGCAAACTCCCATACTCCTTCACCACCCCGAACCTCTACACGTAGAGGCTCGACACACAGAGGCCAAGATCCTGGGGTCTCCACCCCTCACACACACTTAAAGGCTCATGGTCCATCCACTCAAGCCACACCTCGGGGGAAATTTTATGCTGCCTTGAGCTCGCGTCCAAGGCTAGGCCTTTTCGAGTCGAACCCTACACACACCATGCATCTACATCCTACAGCTCGGGGAAACGCCAGTTTAGTGCAAGCTCGAGCACATGAGGGCCGACTGCTTTTTCCTTCCTCTCAGCACCCACAGCTTCACCCTGTGAGAGACAGGCTCTAGCTCGGTCCCTCACAGACACAAGCTCATGAGTCCCGACCTCCTAGGGTCGAACCAGCTGACCGAGCCCGGGCTAACCTTTAAGTCACCCGGATGGCTAACCCTAATGGTGCACATGCAAAAGCTTTGTATGTTCATCCCTGATCCTGACTCAGGAAGAGTCATGAACTAGTCCCTTCTTCTATCACTCTTCCTTCACCAGGGAAGCACATTGAGACAAGGTACTCAAAGGTTTTCCCTAAGAGTGCCACCTTGAGTCACCCGCCTCAGGTCAGGCATGCACCAGGGTCTCACAAGGGAATTTGGGGCAAAGGCCTGATGTAGGATGTAAGCCTGCAGCCTCCAAGGTAGCAAGCCAGGTTGCCCTCTATCCTTGGACCCCACTCTCTACTCAAGCTAATGGACACAGCCTTGACATGCTCAAGAAAGGCGGGGTAGTCCAAATCTCAGGTTTGGTTCTGGAGTGAAGTCCACAACAGCCTCAGGATTAAGCAAAAGGGAGGCCTCTAGATCCTGACTAAAGAGGCCCCTAAGGCAGTTGAGGTTACTATCCTTGGTGATCTTCTGTCACACAATCCCTTCTTCCCTCTTCGAACTCTAGAACCTGAGTAAGTCCAGGAATATTGCTCGGTGATTATCGCCAAGAAGCCACGGTCGCAAGACCGTCAAGAACCGATCCTCACACGATTGGCATACAAGGCTCGAGTCCAATCGGGGCATGCTGAGCCCCTGCAGACTGACTTGCCTCATACGAATCGCCAACCCCAGAAGTCCACTACTCCACTTGGTGCTGACCTTCTAGAGAAACAATCAGTATAATGGTGATCAACAAGCAGGATGATGCCTAAGAAGAGCGGATGAATAGGTTCGAGGTAATGATGCAGTCCATCCTTGAAAATATGGATCGCCTAGCAGCCTCCAAGCCTCCTTCTTCTCACCATGAGACCCATCCCCCGTCTAGTGAAGACAAAGTTCCCAGGCAAACTCCCCCATCAGTCTCCCAAGACAACTCTACTTCTCGCATGGTTTCGTAACCTGATATAGATGCCATGGTGACCCACATTCTTAAGAATAAGGTCCCAGGCATGCAAGAGGCACCACTTTACCAAAAGCCGTACCCCTTGTACATCGGCCAAGTGTCGTTTCCCCAAAACTACCAAAAAGGGAAGCTTCCCCTGTTCAACGACACTACATCCCCTCACCAACATACTACTCACTTCTAAGCAGATTGTCGAGAGATGGCAACTGACAGGCGACTCCTCCTCCGTCAGTTCGTCGAAACTCTCGAAGGGCCAGCCTTCCAGTGGTATGCTCGGCTGCCTCCAAACTCGGTACACACGTGGTAAGAAATGGAGCAGTTGTTTTACCAACGCTTCTATTAAGTCTAAAGAAACGTGGAAACCATAGAGCTCCTCACTTTGACTCAAGACCCTGGTGAGCCAGTTGACAAGTTCATTGCTCGATGGAGAGAGTTGACACCATTTCATGCCACTCCCATGACTGAAAAAGAAGTAGTTTAGACCTGCATATGAAATATACTGCCCGAGATTTCTCTACATGTTGAGGCCTCCAATCCACCCTCCATGTCAGACCTCATCTCTAAAGTAGTTCGTATAGAAGGTCTGTTCAAGCACCATGGTGGATCTCATCAGCACCCCTCTAGCTCGAACTCCCGCTCCAACAATCGGGGCAACCAATAAAAAGTGGTGATTAGTGCGGCTGTCACTATGACTGACACTAAGAATGCCACCTCTCAAACCTTGGAACTCTCCAAGGCACAGACGCCTCAGGCCGTGGCCAAGCAGCAGTCCTACAATAGGGTCCCGCCCCCTAAGAATATAAATCGGAATGACTTCTGGATCCAGCATCAGAACAAGGTGTACCCCTTCGAAAAGGAGTGGCTTCCTGCGTTGTTTTGGTTAAAGCTAGAGCCGAACATGATCCAGCTGCTAGAGTTCAAAACCCTAGAGCTGGCCGGGTAGGTAACACACGAGAAGTACTGCACCTATCACCAAGGAGTAGGCCACCTCACTCAAGACTATTATACGCTCAAATACATTATTGAAGCCCTCATTAACAAGGGTCAGATAAAACTCGAAGAGTTAAAGAAAGCATTGGGGGTTACGGAGGCTGCGCATATAGTAACAATCCAAGAGGATGACGAAGCACTCGCTATCCTCTGTGCACTATTCTCCATAATGCTCAAAGTAGGACTCATCATGCCAAAGCCGACAAGGCAACTGAAGTTCCTGCCCCAGGAACTGAGAACCTCTGGGATACGAGGTCACGACCTAAGCGACTGCACTGTTTGGTATGTCCTACACGAGCCTAGGGAAGCGCTGAGCCAGATCCTCTGAAAGCCCTCTTCATGGCAATGCTTCAACAAGGTCTCATCACTCCCAATCCCACCAGGCAACCTAAGCATCTTGCCCAGGATACAGAAAAACTCTTATGCCCATATCACCACGTATGAGGCTACGAGCTGAAAAAATGCTCTGGGTTCGAAGCTATAGTCGCGAAGAAAGTCCAGAAAGGCCACATTGTTTGTGCCGTCCTCCCAGAACACTTCCAAGCCATCGCTCCCGTTCAAGAGGAAGCCCCAATACAGGCCCCTATGAGCATACACTGAGTCCTTCAGAGCCCTTGACTTCTCAGCCTTGAGAAGTCTACCATCGACAAAGTAGGCTCAAGTCCCTAAAGCATGAGGTAGTCCACTAAGCTACAACTACTCGACTAGCCCGATAGGACATACCAAACACCTCCTCAGGAATCCAAAAGGAGACGAGCACCCAAGTCAGCCCGCTGAAAAACCACATCCCTCAGCCTCTTCCCCCACTGCCAACCATGTGGGACGTCATCCCAGGCACAACTCGCCTTATCCCATCGTCTGATCACGTGGACATCCCTGAGCCATCAACTGCTCGGGATTCGTCCAATACGGGTGACGACACTAAAAGCACCCCCCAACGGTTAGAGCCGGGGCAAGACCTAAAATACCCCCTGCACACATCTAATTTTGACGACGACGTAAGAAGCTACCCAGAATATACTAACTCTTCTTCTCCTCCCTCATCTCCTATTTCTTCCACAGGTGCATCTTGATAGTGTCCAGACTCCGACACTATAAACAGAGAGCTCGGAGGCACCAACCTCAGCAGGTCGCAGTAAAAGCGCCTAAGAAAGATGTTTGCCCAAGCGGATGGATTCTTAACAGTCACCGACGCCCTGGCAGCCCAAGCCAGAACCAAGCCATCTTTGAGCTCCTATTCCCACGAGGCCTGTCACATGATCCAAGTTCATGAATCTCCACCCAGCTCGGGGCAAATATTGAGTAACCTCAGCCATGATGCCATGGACTCCACGTTCGAGGTTGACCCTTTCATTCCTGGTCCAGCCAGGAACCGAAAATTGTCTCTCATACTGGGACCCTCCTAGAAGCCGAAATGTCAGGATCATGGGTCTCTGCACTCGAGATTGATAAGAAGCACCCTGAATCCCCTGACGAAGAAGTGTAAGAAGCTCCGAATGAGTGGGAAGAAATTGGTTAGGCCACAACTGACGAGCTTGAAGAGATAAACTAAGGAGATGAAGCCGACTTGAGGCCAACTTTCATCTCGACAAAAATGCCCCCAGAGGAGAAATAAAGTTATATCGCTCTCCTCTAAGAAAATTGGGATGTCTTCACCTGGAATTATCATGAGATGCCTGGTTTAGACCCTCAGATCACTTTCATCGTCTTGGTATTGATCCAACCAATGAAGCAGAAATCAAGAAGGTTTAGACTCAACCTCGAGATGGAGATCGATGCCGAGGTGGATAAGCTCAGGCAAGCAGGATTCATACGTGAAGTCAAATACCCAAGATGGCTGGCAAACATTGTCCCAGTCAAGAAGAAAAATGTCCAAATCAAGGTCTGTATTGACTTTCGTGACCTGAACACTGCATGCCCGAAGGATGACTTTCCCCTATCATTCATCGAGATGCTTGTCAGTTCCACTGCTCATTGCCAAATCTTTTCCTTTATGGATGGTTATTCTGGTTATAATCTGATCAGTATGGCACCAGAGGATGAAGAGGCCACTGCATTTTTACCCCAAGAGGTGTCTTTTGCTACACTGTGATGCCTTTCAGGTTAAAGAATGCATGTGCCACATACCAGCGAGCCATGGCGACCATCTTCAAGGATATGATCCACAAGGAAATTGTGGATGACTTGGTGGTGAAATCTGAAACAAAGGATGCTCACATACAAGACCTTAAAAAGGTATTTGAACGGTTGCGACGTCACCAACTCAAGATGAACCCCTTGAAATGCACCTTTGGCGTATGCTCAGGAAAGTTTTTAGGGTTCATCATGAGGTACCGTGGGTTGGAGATCGAGCCGGTTAAAATCAAGGCAATCTAGGATATGCCACTGCCTACAACGCTGCATGAACTGCGGTCTCTCCAAGGACAGTTTGCCTACATTCGAAGGTTCATCTCAAACCTTTCAGAATGATGCAAGCCCTTTTCACATCTGTTGAAGAAGGACACTCCCTTCATATGGGATGAGGCGTGCCAAGCTGCACTCGATGACATCAAGCAGTACTTGTTGAATCCTCCAGTACTCTCTACGCCAGTGTTAGGAAGGCCTCTCATCTTATACATGACCACTCTTGATGAGTCACTCGAGGCACTCCTAGCGCAGAACAATGATGGGGGAAAAGAAACAGCGTTCTATTATCTCAGCCACATGATGCAGGGAGTCGAGAAGAATTACCCTCCCATTGAAAAGATTTCCCTAGCCTTGATATTTGTGGTACAAAAGCTCTACCAGTTTGATAGAGGAGGTGCAGGAGTCGTGTTCCTGACTTCCAATGGTGGAATGATTCCACTATCCTTCTCATTTGCAGAGGCATTTTCTCATAATGAAGCTGAATATCAAGCCCTCATAATCAGATTGGAAATTGCCCAGGAGCTAAACCTCAAGCAGCTAAACATCTTCAGCTATTCTGAGCCGATCATCCAGCAGCTTAAGGGAATTTATGACGTAAGGAAGGATACTCTCAAGTCTTATCATGACACGACCAAATCTTATATGGCCCAGTTCGATGATTTCTCTCTGTTTCATATCCCTATAAGGCTAAACTCGCCAGCCGATGAGCTCTCAAAGCTCGGGGCCACTATTCAATTGCCTTCATCAAGGCCCATGCCTGTCTGGGTAACATAATGGAGACATGTCAACTTGACAACCGAAGTTGATGCAGATGATGAGAGGGATGTCTTCCCTAAATGCCCGCGTTATCCATTTGGAACACTCCTTGCGGCCAAAGATGTCATTAAGGTAGAGCAGGAAATGTCCTGAAGTAAAGAATCCAAGACTGAGAAGCAGGAACCTGAATTCTTTGACCGGATGTGTGTAGAGGTTGAACAGGTGGAAGACTGGAGGGAGCCCATCATGAACTTCATAAATAATGGAAGGCTGCCTGAGGATCGGGTGGAACACAACGGTATACGATGGATGTCTACCAAGTACACCCTTCTCGATGGGGATGTTCTCTTTTGTTGATTATTTGACAGAATTCTCCTCAGATGCATCTATACACAAGAAGCAAGCAAAGTACTCAAAGAAGTGCATTCAGGTATCTGCAGGCTGCATCAATCTGGCCTTAAGCTTTATGAGCGCATATGCAGACTCGGCTATTATTGGCCTTCAATGGTGGCTGACACCCAAAACTCTGCCAAAAGATGTCAGGTGTGCCAAATTCATTCAAGCCTCATTCATTAGCCCCTGAAGCCTCTCCATCCTACGGTGACATCATGGCCCTTTTCCTAGTGGGGTATGGATATTGTAGGACCCATCGACTCTCCTTCTGCCTTGGGTCATGCCTTCATTCTAGCAGCGACATATGACTTTTCCAAGTGGGTTGAAGTGGTCCCTCTCAAGCAAGTCCCAGGGACCACTGTGGCCAGCTTCGTGCGTCACCATATCATATACCGGTTCAGGATCCCGGACTGAATAATCTCTGATAATAGCCCTTAGTTCAGAAGCCATCATGTTGATCGCCTAGTTAACTAGTTTGATTTTGAGTGGAAGTACTCGACCATGTACTACCCTCGAGCCAATGGTTTAGCTTAGGCATTTAATAAAACCCTGTGTGGGGTGCTCTGGAAGTCAGTTTCAAAGTAAAAGAAGAATTGGCATGAGAGGCTTCCCGAAGCTCTATGGGCCTATCGCACAACTACTCGGAATGCTACAGACTATACTCCTTATTCCCTAGTCTATGAATGTGAGGCGGTTTTACCCCTTGAGGTTCAAATACCCTCACTCCGTGTCGTTATACATCAGGGACCTACCAGAGATGAGAGGGTCATGCTCCATTATCAAGAGTTGGATGCTCTTGATGAAAAGACGTTAGAGGCCCAGCAAAACCTTGAGCTCAATCAGGGGAGAATGAAGAGAGCCTTTGGTATGTCTGTCAAGGTTTGCTCATTCGCCCGTGGAGATCTAGTCTCAGTAATCAAGAGACTGATTGTCGTGCATGAGTGCCACAAAGGAAATTTTGAACCCAAGTGGGAAGGTCCGTTCATAGTAAAAAAGGTCACACCAAATGGGGCTTATATACTAGCAAACTCTGAGGGAGAAGATGCGATGTCCCCTATCAATGGGCGATACTTAAAGAAGTATTATCCCTGATATGTTCTTAAAATGAGGTGTGTGTAATAAAAAGAATTGCCTTCATCATAAAAAAAAAGCCGACCTTTTTCGAGCCAGCTTCAATTCATCTAACATACAAAGCAGACTTCCTCGACAAGGAACCGACGCATGATGGATTCCCTTCCTCCAAAATAACAGGGACTTCACTGATGTTCTTGAGGACTTAGCTTTCAATAAACCACAGTGGTCGGGCCTTCTCATATTCCATCACTCTTGATCCCCACAAGGCATCGCCGTCCATGGTCATTACCGTGCGCAACTCAATGCCACGTGTGATCATCGCCGCACTCCTCATCAAGAAGCTAATGTCATGCGCATTATTCACCAGGGCTTAACGTAGCTTGCCCTTCATCAAGGCACTAACGCCGCGTCCACCATCCAACACCTAGTGATGTGCGCATCATATGGCACTCCCACCTGGACCATCGTTTTGCATCCTCAGGAAGTTGATTCGCTGCATTACAGTCTCACTCCTTAGGGAGTCAAGTCTCTAGTGAGGGCTCTATTCCCCATGGAGTCCCTAAAACTGCATGGTCCGTGCTGCATGACCTTAAACTGGACAGTCATGGTCTAGATGCATGACCCTAAACTGCATGGTCCAAACTATATGACCCTAAACTGTAGCAGAGGTCTAGTTGCACGACCTTAAATTACATGGTCCTTGTTGCATGACTCTAAATTGCGTAACCATGGTCCAGTTGTATGACATTAAACCATAGCGCCCATCCTGACCGTATGACGTTAAAAGGCTTAGCACCATGGTCCAAACTACATGACCTGAAACTTTAGCAAAGGTCTAGCTGCACGACTTTAAACTGCATGGTCTTAGCTGCATGACTTTAAAATGCATAGCCATTGTCTGAGCTACAAGACCTTAAAACTGTAACGCACGACGCGACAAATAGTCGATATGCATGACTTTAACTGTGAAATGGACCACCTCTTCGCTAGGTGTACTTCATCAACATCCCCCAGTGGAAATAGGTGTATCCAAAAGAAAAAGGGGTCATGCTTATCCCTTCAATCCCTAGTAGGTATGTTTTGCACCAACATCCCCAATAGGAGTCACATCCCATTGCGATCCACTATCCTCAGGGAGTTAGGGTCATTCTTATCCTTTAAACCCCATTGGGGTTGCATCTGTGCTCTGGCATGTCATTCTTAGTAGGGTTACATGCATACCATTATTCATTATCCTTGGGGAGTCACACTTGCCCTCCTAATCCCCAGTGAAGTTTGCTTCCGCTTGCCACTCCTCGTAGGGCCACCATCTTCATCTAAAGCTCTTTGTTTGTGATAGCCACAGTTATTTTTATCCCAAGGGAGTCAGATTACTGTCCACATACCTATCCCCATGCAGCTTCACCTACATGGAGACCCACACAATGGTTCGTGCTGCACAACCTTAAACTGCATAGCCATGGTCTAGGTGCATGACCCTAAACTACATGGTCCAAACTATATGACCTTAAACCATAGTGGAGGTCTAGTTGCACTACCTTAAACTGCATGGTCCTCGTTGCATGACTTTAAACTGCCTAACTACGGTCCAACCTATATGACCTTAAACCATAGTATATGTCTTGACCGCATGACGTTAAACTACTTTTCCCAAATCTAGAAGGCATGACCTTAAAGACGACCCCACATACGTGCGCATTCCCTTTACGTGTATCTTCATACACACCTTGCCTAGCCGACCCATTCGTGTGCGCGCACCACCTTCATTGCTTCCATAGTGAATCCATTCACCTCATTACCATCATCCATCATTCCTCAATGAGTTTCACCCATGTTCACAAAACGGTGAACAATTCCACTATCCATACTGGCCATCAGCTAGTGGGTCACCACCTTTCACTCACCATTCATACATCATCCATCTTTCAAAGGTAGCCTTGTGCCATCTTCTCAAAGTGAGTCAAAACCATCACCATACTCACTCCATGGCCTCCACAGACTGTCATTCATCACAACCACGGTCCAGCTACATGACCCTAAACTATAGTGCACGTTCTGGCCGCATGACGTTAAAAGGCTCCACACAGGTCTCGAAGGCATGACTCTAAAGACATCTTCATAAAATAATAATAATAATAATAATGGGCATGGTGTATACGTGGACAAGGGAACGCCCTGAGTAAAAATAATGGACAGGCATGGTCACGAAACCATGAGTAAAAGAGTTCCGTGAAAATAAAAACTTGGGCACGGTAAAAGCCCCAAAAGGGCACTGTGAGCAAAAACGGATGAAAAGGGTAGACATGGCCACAAGGCCATGGATAAAAGAGCCCAAAAAAGACCCTTACGAAGGCAAGAAATGGACAAAACCAGGACACAACCTCCCAGAGACTTCAGGGTGATGCCTCTTCATGAGATCGCCTCGCCAAAAACCTTCCTTAACTGACAGACCTAGACCTTCAGGAAAGGGCAACAAAAAGCCGCCGACTGGACCTGGCAGAATGGGGCCCATGAGGTCGCCTCACCAAAATTCCCCCTAACCAACATGCTCAAACATTCGGGACAGGCCAATAAAAAGCCCCACACTGGACCCCACTGGAGGGGACCCACAAAGGTACCCTGATCATCAAAAGAAAACTTAGTGTAGCAGTAACCAAAGCCGACCAAAGGTTCATAACACTTGGCCACCAGATAGGCCCGATTCTGACAGACAAGGTCCACACAAAATCCTCAACTGCCAGAATCGCAAATAGTCCCTTAAGGGTGAGGACTTCGACAGATCCCTCAAAAATATCTTCTCCCCTAAAGTCTCCACAAATAGACCTGTACATTGCATCCAAATGTCTGAGAATCCTCGTTACAGCATTGCGTGGATCTCCTCGATGTTCACGTAGTCCTGTGGCTAGGAAGAAAAAATAAATAAAGCCATAGGAAAGTTTCCAAATGATTGTCCTTATCGCTTATCTTGAAGCACAACATTCGGTAGGGCATGCTGTTGGCAGACATTTTTCATCATCATGGGTCCCCGATGCGGAATAAAAGGGAGAAGCCGGTCAATAAAGCCTAACATACAGTGAAAATTTTGACAATCTCCGAATGACCCCAGAACTAGTCAAGACCTTCATAAAGACTCCTAAAGTCTCCTGCTAAGTTTCATCACATTTCGACATGTCTAAAGTAGTGCAGACTAAGGAACAGTTTTGGTAGAATCAACCTTTAGCACCCTAAAATGGACCCTATAATTAGAACTATATTTTTGGTGCATCAAATTGTTATGGGACCATCGCCATTGGATCCGTCATAGTTGAAAACCCTAGTGATCGAATTTCAGCTTAAACCAAACACTCTTGGAACACGTTATAGGCAAAATATCGAAAATGGGTAGGCTACACACTATTCCCGTGCAGCCACCCTACAACTAAACCCCATTACAGGAGAAGTCATGAATAATTACTTTTGACTCTCATATCTCACCTGTCTTGAGTCGGATCATGCTCAAAATTTTTTAGCATATTCCTCTCATCAAGACGAGCATTTCGATATGTGGCACGCCCCATGACGACGCCTGGGCGCGAAGAAAAGTTAGAGAGAAGTTGCTGATCTGTGAAGAAAGTTGCAGAAAAATCTGCAGCGTCATGTCTAGCTTTAGCGGCCAAATCACATCGTTCGCGAACCCGATCGATGAGAAACTAGTTGCACCATGTGCATAACGTCCATGGCTGTCACTGGTCCGAACACTGTATATGATGAACAGTCGTTCGCACACGAAGCTGATGAAGTGACTGCAAATTTCGGGGTCGAAATTTCAGATTTTGGCCAAAACTCCAAAGTTGCAAAATCCTCATCTGGACATGAAATCGAGCTACGGTTGTTGCCACTAGATCGTGACGGTATGCTCAGTGTGATTCAGCGAAGAAATCACATAAAAACATCAAGGAATGAGCACACTATAGATCCAAAGTTTCAAGATTCATCCAAATTTCAAGTCGGATGATCGTGGCTTAAAAACACGATCCATGGCTCGAAGTTAATATCAAATCGATCGTCATACCGAGCCCTACAAGAAAACAATCATCTTTAGATCAAACGGGCATCAGAACAACCCCAGATCATCCATGAAGGGTCTCACAAGTTCTAGGGCAGCATAGGGACTATTTTGAAATTCCACAAATTGTTAAGAAGGGGCAAATCAGTCATTTTGCACCCATTTTTACAATTTCTTTTAATTCAGTTAAATTTTAATTTTCAGCAATTAGGTTTAATTTCGATCAATCCACCCAAGTTTGGGCACAACTCTATACATACCACGTACTACCATTGTACACAGACCCATCGCAAAAGAGAACTTTGCTTAATAAAAATTCTCTTTCTTCTTATTGTTGGGTCACATTTTGAGAGTGAAAGGAAGGAGAGAGAAACTTTTGAATCGATACCCCTAGGCTCAAGGTAAATATTTTTCTCTCTGCTTTTTTTTCTTCTTCTCTTTCTTCTTCTTTCTCTTTCTTCTTCTCCTTCGTCTGAACTCCTCTCAGAGGCCATGCACGGCAGTGGCAATGCTGTGCACGCCTCTTTCTTTCTTTCCCCCTCCTGTGGCTTCACAGGTCGTGCATGGCGATGGCAGCACCATGTACGAGTTGCTCTCTCTTCCTCTACATTCATCTCTGCCTCTCCATGATAAGCGAAGATGGTGAGGCCTATTGGCGCCCGCAGGGGTCTTCCCTTGTTGCATGCCTATCGCAGACAGCGATCCCTATCACTGCTCGTGAAGGGACACGACGACACTTATCGTCGTCTGCAAGCACCTTTCGTGCGCTCGATGCCTATCGCCATCCGTGAGCTTCCTTTGCGCGCTCGGTGCCTATCGCCGTCCGTAAGCTTCTTCCGTGAGCTCGATGCCCATCGCCGTCTACAGGTTTCTCTTACGTCCCATGCCCATCCCCGTGTGCCTTAGAAGGAACTATTGTCGTGCACTTCACAAGTGGCTATCGTCATGCGCTCCACAAGAAGCTATCGCCACCTGCGAAGGGGTGTGCTGCCTTCTCGTGTTACCAACGGCAATGCCTAACACCGCCTGTAGTTCATTGCTCACCCTCCAGCAGTGAGCAGTAGTGTCTAGCGCCGTCCAAGGGCCATGACACAGCTATGAATGGCGATGCCTAAGCACCGTAGGGACCCCGTCTCTTCGTCGTCTCTCACTTTCTCCTCATTCTCTTCTCTTCTCACTTGATTGAGGGTAGACTCGGCTTAGCATTTCCATAGCGGTCTGGCTTTCGAGCAGTATTACTGTCGGGCTGGTCCTAAGTACCATGCCCGTCTTACTGCCACACCAGATTAGGACAGCCATATCAGCCTCGATTTCGAGTAGTATTGTCGTCGTGCTGGTCCTAGTACCATACCTGTCTTGCTGCGACTCTGAGTCTATCATTGTACTGGTCCAGCTATCATGCTAGTCTTGTCCCCTTACGAAGTTCTCTTCTCTTTTCTGCCTTTATTCGAACATTCTACTTCATCACCCTCACTTATGAAGGTGCATTACACTAAGACAAGGGTGGGTCCTTCAGCCTACTTGTCTTGCAAGTGAACCATGATAATGTTGTGCAGAAAACAAGGAGATTGCAAGTCAAGGGAGGCGATTCTGAACCAGCTGAAGCAACTGGGGGGCTTTCCATCGTGATCTAAGAGGGCGCCCACCTGAGTCAGCCTGAGTAAGTCATGGACCCAGGTGAGGTTGGTCCCCACCTCACGTTAAACTTCCTCTCTCACTAGTTGGACACCTGCCCTTGTTCTGTGAATGAGGTTCCTGACAAAGCGATCTCAAGTCTCGGGTTTTTCCAACCCGAGACATGTGTCACCCAATCACTTAGATCCATGGAGGCAAGATCGAGGCGCCTAACCAGCGTGGTCACCCTCTTAGATCACGTTGGAATGCCCTCTGGCTTATGATCGTTTTGAAATCGCCTCCTTTGACCTATTTCTTCTTTTCCTACAGTCACACACACACGCACACATTAGAATACAAGATAAGTGGGTCTGAAGCACCTCGTCATAGGGTGAGCACACATATGCATGCTTACTCAAAAGAGGATGAAAGAGTTATCATAACAAAATCTGTGTCAATTTGGTAGCCTCACGGCGTCTTGTTGACAAGGGCCTCTTAGTACATATGCTACAATAAGGGGAAGAGAAGAGTGGTTTACTGGAGAGAGAATGTCGGAGAGAAGGGAATTTTTAGAAAGAAAGGAGGGGGGGGGAGGAGAGAAAAAGAGACGAAGTGAAAGAGACAAGACGAGCGAAGACGTTTTACCGGGAGGCAAGGCTGGCACAAAGGCAAGACTAACACAACGACTGGTCTGGCGCGGTAGCTAGATGGGCATGGTGACTCAGACCGGCACAACGGCTAAACTGCTCAACGACAAGACTGGCACAATGGCTTGTCTGGCGCAAGGGCTAGCCTGACGCGACAGCTAGACGGGCATGGTAACTCAAATCGGCACGACGGTTAAACTGCTCAATGGCAAGACTGGCACGGCAGCATAAGGCCCAGCTTGCCCTCAGGTCAAACAAATAAAGGAGAAAGAGAGTGGTTAGGTGCCTTGATCTCGCCTCCCCTGATCTAGGTGATCGGGTGACACGTGTCTCAGGTTGGAAAAACCCAAGACTTGAGATCTCTCTCTTAGGAATCTCATTAACAGAATAAGGGTAGGTGTCCAACTAGTGAGAGAGGAATTTTAACGTGAGGTGGGGATCAACTTCACCTGGGTCCGTGACTTACTCGGGCTGACTCGCGTGGGCTCCCTCTTAGATCACGACAGAAAGCCCCCCTGCTGCTTTAGCTGGTTCGAAATCACCTCCTTTGACCTATAATCTCCTTGTTTTTTACACAACATTATCATGGTTAACTTTTAAGATAAGTGGGCCGAAGGACCTACCTTGTCTTAGGACAATGCACCTTCATAAGTGAGGGTGATGAAGTGGAAGGTTCAAATAGAGGTAGAAAAGAGAAAAGAACTTGGTAAGGGTACAAGACTAGTATGATAGCTGGACCAGTACAATGACCTACTCAGAGTGGTAGCAAGACGGGCATGGTACTCAGGGCCAGCACAATGACAGTACTACTTGAAACCGAGGCAGATATGACTGTCTTAATCTGGTGTGGTAGCCAAGATGGGCGTAGTACGCAGGACCAGCACGACAACGATACTGCTCGACAGCTAGATTGTTATAGCAATGCTAGGCCGGGTCTATCATCAGTCATGTGAGAAGAGAAGAGAATGAGGAGGAAGCGCGAGACGACGAAGAGACAGGGTCCCGACAGCATATAGGCATCGTCGTTCACAGCCGTGAAGTAGCAGTGTCACGGCCTTTGGGCGACGCTAGACACTACTGCTCATGGCTGGATGGTGAACAGTGAAGTCAAGGTGGTGCTACGCATCACCGTTGGCAATACAAGAAGGCAGGACACCCCTTCACGGACGGCAATAGCCTCTTGTGAAGCACGCGGTGATAGCCACTTGTGAAGCACGCAACGATAGTTCCTTCTGAGGCATACGACGATAGGGGTGGGACGCGAGAGAAACTTGCGAATGGCGATGGGCACCAAGCACGCGAAGAAAGTTCATGGACGACGATAGGCACTGAGCGCACGAAGGAAACTTGCGGACAGCGATAGGCACCAAGCAAACGAAAGGAGCTTGCAGACGGCGATAGGTGTTGCCAACACCCTTCGCGGGCGGCGATAGGGATCACCGTCTGTGATAGGTGCGCAACATCGAAAGACCCCTGCGGGCGGCAGTAGGCATCACCATTTGTGCTTCTCGCGAAGAGGTAGAGACAAGTGAAAAGGAAGAGAAAGTAACTCACACATGGCGCTTCCATCGCCATACACGACCTGTGAAGCCACGGGAGGGTGAAAGAAAGAAAGAGGCATGCACGACACTGCCACTGCCATGCATGACCTTTGAGAGAAGATCAGATGAAGAAGAAGAAGAGGAAAGAGAAGAAGAGAAGAAAAGAAGAAAGAGAAATATTTACCTTGAGCCTAGGGGTACCGATCCAAAAGTTCTCTCTCCTTCCTCTCTCTTTCCAAACTGGACCCAACAATAAGAAGAAAGAGAAATTTTATTAAGCAAAGTTCTCTTTGGCCAAGGGTCTTGTGTACTGGTAGTATGTGATATATATAGAGTTGTACCCAAACGTAGGTGGATTGATCAAAATTAAACCTAATTGCTGAACATTAAGATTTAACTTAATTAAAAAAACTAGAAAATAGGATGCAAAATGATCGATTTGCCCCTTCCTAACAATTTGTAGAATTTCAAAACAGTCCCTACTGATGCCCTAGAACTTGCGTGATCTTTCACGGATGATCCGGGGTTATTTTGATGCCTATTTGATCGAAAGATGTTTGTTTTCTTGTAGAGCTCAGCATGGCGATTGATTTGATACCAACTTCGAGCCATGGATCGTGTTTTTAGTCCATGATCATGTGACTTGAATTTTTGATGAATCTTACAAAATTTGGATCAATAGTGTGCTCGTTCCTTGATGTTTTTCCGTGGTTTCTTCGCTAGATCACATTGAGCATGTTGTTATGATCGCCTTGCAACAAACGCAGCTTAATTTCATGTCTGGACAAGAATTTTGCAAAGTTGGAGTTTTGGCTGGAATTTGGAATTCCTGCGCCAAAATTTTCAGTGACTTCGTCAGCTTCGTGTGTGAAATCTGACTGTTCATCATGCGTGAGGTTTGGACCGGTGATAGCCATGGGCCTTACGCACGCGGTGCAATCGAGTTTATGAGCACCATGATTCGGCCACTCGAGTGAGGCATGTCGCTGCTAATTTTTCTACAATATTCTTCACGGATCAACAACTTCTCTCTTGCTTTTCTCTGCACTCAGATGTTGTCAAGGGACGTGTCACATATCAAAACGCTCATCTTGACAAGGCAAACCTGCTCACCAAATTTGAGCACGATCTGACTTGAGATGAGCGAGATATGAGCGTTGGAAGTCACTATTCGTGATTGCCTTGTAATGGAGTTTAATTGCAGGGGGGCCGCACGGGAATAATGTGCGGCCTACCCTTTTTTGGGTACTTTGCCCATAACTTCTTCTTGGAATGTTTATTTAAGCTGAAATTTTACCCTTGGGGGTTTTCAACCATGCCGGATCTAGTGGCAGTGGTCCCACAATAATTTCATGCACCGAAAATATAGTTCTAGTTATAGGGTCTGTTACAGGGTGCGAGAGGCTGATTTTGCCAAGCTGCTTCTTAGTCAGCACTGCCTTAGACATGTTGGAACATGACGAAACTTAGCAGGAAACTTTTAAGAGTCTTTATGAAGATCTTGACCTGTTCTGGGGCTATTTTGAGACATTTGAAATTTCTGCTTATTTTGTTGGGCTTTATTGACCGACTTCTCCCTTTTATTCCACATCGAGGAACCATGGTGCCGCAAAATTTATTCAAAATAGAGAGAAGAGAGGAGGAAGAGATAATGCTCAGTGGTATGCACCACTGTGCAATACAGAGAGGAAGGAGAAAGAAAGAAATGTCACGCTCGGCAGTGTGTGCTGTCGTGCAGGACAAGAAGGGGAAGAGAAGAAAAGGTCACGATCGGCAGTACTCACTGCCTAGCCTGACAGAGGGAAGAGAGAAGAGAGAATGGGTCACACTCGACAACGTGTGCTGCCTTGCGAGACGGAAGAAAGGAAGAAAAGAGAGAAGGTTGTGTTTGGCAATGTTCACTACTGCACACGACAGATGAGAGAAAGAATAGAGAGAAGGTCGCTCTAGGTAATGCTCATTGCCGTGTACGATAGAGGAGAGAAAGCAAAGAGAGAAGGTCACACATCACAATACTCATTGTTGTGCACGACAGAAGAGAAAAAGGAAAGAGAGAGAAAGAACAGAAGTGAGAAAGAGTAAAGATGAAGTGAGAGAAATGAAAGATGGAGAGGAAGAAAAGAAAGAAGAGGAGAAAGAAATGAAGGAAGAAGAAAGAGAATAGGAAAGAAGGAGAAAGAGAAAGGAAAGAAGAAGAAAGAGAAAGGAAAAATGAGAAATGAGAGAGAAGGCTGCACTCAGCAGTGTGCACTGCCGTGCTAGACAAAAAAAAGAGAGGGAAGAAAGAGAGAGAAAGAAGAGAGAGAAGAAGATGAGAAAGAAAAAGGAAAGAGAAAGAGGAAAGTGGAAGATTGTGCTCGGCAGTGCACACTGCCGTGCGAGACATAGAAGAGAAAGAAGAAAGACAGAGGAAAGAAGAGAGAGACAAAGGAAAGAGGAAGATCGCTCTTGGATGTGTGTACTACCGTGAAAGACAAAGGAGAGAAAGGGAGATAGAAGAGAGAGCAAGAAGAAGATCGTGCTCGACAGTGTGTACTGTCGCGTGAGACAGAGAAGAGAAAGAAGAAAGAGAGAGAGAAAGAAGAGAGAGAAAGAATAGAGAGAAGGAGAGAGAAGGAGAGAGAAAGAAGATCGTGCTCGACAGTGTACACTATCGTGAAAAATAGAGAAGAGAAAGAAGAAAGAGATAAAAAGAAGAGAGAGAAAGAATAGAGAGAGAAGAGAGAGAAGAGAGAGATAGAGAGAGGAGAGGGAAAGAGAGAGGAGAGAAAGTTACCAAAGGGTACCCATCCAAATTTTCTCTCTCCTCTCTTTCTTCAAACCGTGACCCAAAACTCAAGTGAAAAGGAATTTTTTTTATTGATGGAAGAATGGTCCTTTACATGTAAGTGGTACGTTCTTATATCGAAGTGGCGCCCAAACATGGGTGGATGATTAATTTCTAATTGATGGAAATTACCAATTAAATGAATTAAAAATAATTAGAAAAATAGGGGAAAAATGATGATTTTGCCCCTTCACTAACAATCTGTGAAATTTAATGGCCATGCAATCTTCATGATCTTTCGGCATCCGTTCAGGGTCCTTCTGATCTTCATCCAGTCAAAAGATCATTGTTTTCTTGATCAACTCGGAATGACGATCGTTTTGATATCGTTTTTGAACCATGGATCAAACTCTCGAGCCATGATCATGATGCGGTAAAAACATAGAAAAATGTGATGTTTTAGATTTATGATTCAGTCCATTTATCAGTATTTTTTGTTAGTTTCTTCGCAGGAGCGTATCAAACATGTTGCCATGACTATTTTACAAAAAGAACGGCTCGATTTGGTGTCCGGATGGCCATTTTCCAAATTGGGAAAATTTAGCTGGAGTTTGGATTCCGATGGTTGGAATTGCAACAACTTCGGACTCATCATACTTTGAATCTAACCGTCCATCATGCGTGAGGTTTGGCTCAGACGAAGCCTCTGACCTTGTGCTCGTAATGGGTCAAGTTTGAGGTCAATTCAATGCACGAGCATCGTGATATGGCCATTTGATCGAGGAGATGCACTATTAGAAATTTCCTGCTACTTTTGGAAGTTTTCCGTCAAACTTATCTTTTCAATTTCTCTCGGCTCGGGCCGTGTTATCATGCGTGCCATATATCAAATCAACTGGGTCATCGAGATAAACGTGCTCCCAAAATTTAGGCTCGATCCAACCCGAGATGAGGAAGATACGGCCATGTGAAGTTTGCCCCGAAATTATGAATCACAGTTTCCATTAACAGAAACTGGTTCGCCGAGGGCATGCCATAATAGTGTACGACCTACCCATTTTAGGTAAGTTGGCCATAACTTGCTCCAAAAGCATCCAAACGAGCTGAAAATTGGTACCCAAGGGTTTTCGACCATTTTGAATCCAATGAAAATGGTCTGGAGACCATTTTAAGCCTCGATAATGGTATTTTAGTTCAAATCCCATTTTCAGTATGATAGTGGCAGGATTTCCCAAAACTGTTTTGTCGTATGCCCTACCTTAAACTTGTCAGATTGTGACAAAACTTGGAAGGTATTCTTAAGAGAACCTTAGGCACGTTATTGCATATTCTCGGGCCATTTTGAGACTGATGAAAGTTCCACTTCCAGATCAGGGCTTTTTGACCTAGGGCCTTTGTAGTCCACATGCATTTTGGTACCTATGGACCTAGGTCGTGAACTGCTCTCTCCTTATTTATAGCAAGGTTACAAGTGATGGAAAATGACCTCAAACTGCTTGCCCCGCCAAATGTTGTACTTCGAGAGAAGTGAGAAGTACAACATTCAGAAACAAAATTGGTCCTTCGACTTTAGTTTTCTTCCTGGCCACCGAATCACACGAACGTCAAAGGGATACTCGTGAAAAGCTGCTTCTCAGAGGGCTGACCAAGGCTCTCAGACAGCTGGGAGCCTTCCGGTTCCAGTCGTGGAGACTTTTGGGGATGATTTTAGAGTCTACACCCTATTGGACATATATGCTTTTAAAGTCTTCACCCTCATCAGACTTGATTATAACGTTGTTTGCTGCCACCAGGTTTGCTTTGAAAAATAGGGTACCTTTGTGCGCCCCATCTTGTCGAGCCCAGTCAGGGGTTTTGTTGGCTTGTCCCGAATGTCTGATCCGATCAAAGAGGGTTTTGATGAGGCGGCCTCAGTTGGCTTCACCCTGGTTCTTGTGGGCAAGTATTAACCAGTTTTGACAGTTTCTCGCCTGTGTGGAATCTAAAGGGATGATGTTAACGTCTACACCCTGTTGGACGTGTGGATGGCATTATTTTCAGCCTCATCAAGTTTGCTTGGCCTGGATTGGCAGTTTCTTACTTGTGAATGATCTTGTCCTGCTGACGAGAATTTTTTGAAATGCTGGCTTAAACGGCTTATGGTGGCAGACGCTGCATCAACCTGCTTATTGATCCGAGCAGCCTTTTGGGTTTTCACATGGACTAAGGGAAGTGGTGCCATAAAGACGGTTTTCACTAACTTCCTTTTTATTAGGCTCTTTTGCCCATGACCTGATGGCCATGTCTGCCTTCTTTCCATTTTTACTCATGATGCTCTTTCGGGTTTTCACCGTGCCTGGTTTTTATTTTACGGAACACTCTTAGTCATGGTTTCGTGACCATACCCATCCATCATTTTTACTCATAGCATTCCCTGTTTGGGTTTACACCATGCCTTTTTCTTTTTTTTCCTTTTTTCCTTTTTTTTTGGGGGCATGTTTAAGGTCATGCCTCCGGGACCTGAGCAAAGCAGTTTAATGTCATGCGACCAAGATGTTCACTATAGTTTAAAGTCGTACAACTAAACCATGATAGAGATGGATGACGGTCTATGGAGGCCACAGGGTGAGTATGGTGGTGATTTGACTTACTTGGGGGAGATGGCATGAAACTGTCTGTGAATGATGGATTGTGTTTACATGGAAGGTGAATATGGGGTGACCCACTAACTGTCGGTGAGTATGGATGATGGATTGGTTCACTGTGGTTTTGTGAGCATGGGTTCGACTCACTGGGGAATGTGGCGAGTTCATAAAGGGTAAGGGAGATGAACTTGCTGGGGAGGTAATGAAGGTAGTAAAAATATGTATGGAGGCATGTTTAAGGTCATGCCACCGGGACCTAGGCAAAGCAGTTTAACGTCATGCGATCAGGACGTGCACTATAGTTTAGGGTCATACAGCTGGACCATTGTGTAAAGCAATTTATCATCGTGCGACTAGGTCGTGCACTATAGTTCATGGTCATACAACTAGACCGTTGTGAGAAGCATTTTAACGTCATGTGGCCAGGATTATAGTTTAGGGTCACACAGCTAAACCGTTGTACGAAGCAGTTTAACGTCCTGCGGTCAAGACGTGCACTATAGTTTAGGGTCATACAGTTGGACCGTTGTGTGAAGCAGTTTAACGTCATGCGGCCAAGATGTGCACGATAGTTTAGGGTCATACAACTCGATCGTGATGAGCAGCCATGTATGCAGGTCGCTAAATGAGGGGTGGACTCACTGGGATATAGAAAATGAGCTTGTGGATGGTGATCTGACTCACTGGGGTAAAGTGGCCGACACCGGCAGTGGGTTCAGATGGTGAAGGTGGCTCAGTGAAGGATGGTAGGCGGAAATGAAGGATTAGGAAGTGGGTATGACTCCCTAGGGATAAAAGATCAGAGCATAAATATGACTCCAATGGGGATGGCCAGGTGATGATGGTTGAGCCTTGCTGACGCACACACAAACAGGCTGGTTAGGGAAGGCATGCGTGGAGCAACATACAAAAGGTATTGGCACAGAGGCAGAAGGGGTGCTCTCAATAGTGGAAAGTGCGCGCGTCAACTACTCATGAGGGTCAAGTGCACTTGATAACAAAATGCGTACAGTAGCAACTCCTGGCAGTTAGGTGCTCTTGTTAACAAAGTGCGCACGACAATGCATGCACAGCAGTCAGCACCCGGGTGTGCATGGAAATAGAGCGAGGGTGCTTGTATTCGAAAAGGGAACACCCTCGACAGCACTTGAAAAAGTGACGCGCTCGGCAACATGTGGCGAGAAAGCACGCTCAACATGCTCAGCAGAAACATTCGACAAGGAAACACACACGGCGGCAACATTTGCCAAGAAAATGTGCTGAACGACAATCATTAACGCTCTACGGCAACATTCGATGAGGGGCATGCTCGACAATAGCATTTTTTGGCTTGAGCCTAGGTACGTCCCAGCCCAGTCTATCGTCGTTTGACCTTCTAAACTTGCATGGCATTTTCATTTTGCGCGGGGCAGTTTTGAGAAGCCCCGTGTATAAAAAAGGGTAAACCCCATTTACTATTTTACCTTAAGGTAAAACTCTAAGGGTTCCTAACAATGGGAGAGGGTCTTTTCTAGTGCGGTCACTCCTGAGGGTGGTTCCGGCAAGAAGAGTTTCGACAAAGGAAGATTCCAAGGAAGAGATTTCATCAAGAGAGCCTCATAAAGGGAACCATTGCTGGTGTTTTGGGGAGGTGAGGGAGTTTCACGGTCAATCACAGGGGTTGTAGGTGAAGGTGAGTACTTGTCCGAGAGATTTTCGGTTGGTTTTGTGAGGGAAGAGGTTTCGATGAAAAGTCTTGCGAAGATTCTTCAGTGGACCGTTGGTGGTTTCTGGCAACAGGGAAGCAACAAGGAAGCACCAGGAAGAAGGAGGGAGGGCTCGACAGTGAGCCATGAGGTTTTCGGTGTCTGCATAGGTGGTTCCGACAAGGGAAGTTGGACAGTTGCGCGCAGTCGAAGAGTCGTCATCTACACACATGGGCAAGGACACACGTCATGACGTGGTAGGGTCATGCAGTTCGATAGGCAACACGCATGGTATTAGAGGCCACACATGTGACAGAAACAGGTGTGCAGCGTGACGTGCTCGGCAGGCCAACGTGCTCGGCAATCTGTGTGACACGCTCGGTAGCGAGTTGTGCATGGCAGAGATTTGTGCAGGGCAGAGTGTTGTGCTCGTCAGTGCGATACACTCAGCTATGAAGGACACTCGCGGCAAAGAGTTGTGCACGGCAGAGTATTGTGCACAGCAGAGTGTTGTGCTCGACAATGCGGTGTGCTAGGCTGTGAAGGACGCTTGCGGCAGAGAGTTGGGCGTGACGGAGTATTGTGCACGGCAGAGCGTTGTTCTCGACAGTGCGGTGCGCTTGGCTGTGAAGGACACGCACAACATAGAGTTGCCCATGGCAGAGTATTATGTACGGCAGAGCACTGTTCTCAGCAAAGCGGTGCGCTCGGCTGCAAGGGGCACGCATAGCAGCGAGCGTTCCCAAGGTTGAAACATGCGTGGTAGGCAAAGCTTTTCAAAAGGGCAAGTGTATGCACCTAATGGTCGAGCTTTCAGACGACCGAGGTTTTGCCAATATTTCGGAAGTGAAAAATCTTCCAAGAGTGGGGGAGCTAGGGACCAGTGATTTTACTGGTGAAAGTTTGGTCAGAGGGAACCACATCTAGCTCACAAAGCCTTCTTGTAGACCGAAGTGGCCCCTGAGTGTCACTTTCATTAGTGGACAAGTACGCTTTGAAGCTCGAGAAAATAATGATGGCACAGTTTCACTTGAAGAGGGTTTTGCAGTCTTTCACTGCCTTCATAGGGAAATAGCTTTTGGCGAGAACCTGCCTACCCTCGGGAAGAGGATGGTCAAAACAAGGGGGATGATATGGTCCCCTACTAAACTCCGAATGCAAGGGGAGCACCAATGTTTGAGAGGGTACTCTTCCTGGACCCTCAATGTGTTGCACTTGTATGCAGACAAACTTGAGCACACTTCTTCAATGCTCAGTAAGATATTTCGACCGCTGCTCAAACACCATCAAGGTACTGTTGGAAACATGGAGTCACGTTAGCAATACGTGGCTCTTTGGTCATGGCGAGGCATGAATCTCTCTGCTAGATCTTAACTTTACTGGTGGGCTATCATTGATGGGAGCAATGTATGATGAGTTCGTGCCTCAGAACTCAGTCATCGTTGGCGACGCACCTTTGGGGACCGAGACGCCTCCAGCTAGGCTTAAGGAGATTTTCGAGATCTACAAACTCCTCAACTCCTAGTCTACCTGCGGTCGTGTAACCTTCACCCAGTGGGTAAGATTCTTCTATGGAGAACACGCTGATGCGGTCAAATTCAACTGCTACTTGGGGGGAAAGGGGAAGGTTGTTAGAGAATAAACACCTCTGGTTTATAGATGCCAGTCCAGGGGTGACGAAATTTTTCTGGTCGCTTACCTGGCCTTGTTTCTCTGCAAGTTTGCTCTTCCTGGTGGAGCAGACATAATTCGTCCAAGTACACTTTACATAGCCTGTGACATGGCAAGGGGGTGCCAATATGCCCTTGCACAACTAGTCCTGTGCAGCATCTATTATGGGCTAGGAGCTGTGTCAAGGGGGAAACATTATAAAGGGAAGGAAGGCGGTTATGGACTGGTGGGAGGTGAGGCTTTCCTTGGGGACTTCAAGATGCCTTTCTCGATACATTATGTGTTCGAGTGACTGGCAGCCTACTTTCCCAGCACATATATCAGAAATCTATCTTTGAAAGAGCGAATGTGTCCTCATCTGATGAAGATTGCTGGGCAAAGAGTCGTTTTTCATACCCCTGGGCATGCTCAAAGTTTGTTCAGGAATGAGTCCTCTAGCATGCGTCGAGTCCCTTTTCTAATGGGGGGCTTCACTGACCGTTTTTTTGTGGATGAGCTTGGCAAGGAGCTAGATGGTGCCCCCATAGCATCCGAGAACTCATGTATATTCTGAGTGTCAGAGGAGGGGTCTTGGCCTATCGGACCCCTTACAGTTCAAAACTCAAAGGGTATTATCCCCACCGCTTTGCTTGATAGCATGGGCTTGATTAAGGTTGTCCCTTCCCTATCTTGTTCGAGAAACATTACGACAAGGTAAATGCTGGGAAGACAGAGGGACTGGGAACCCTTCGTGAATCATGGAAGGCAATCCATGTTCGTACTGCTTGGTCAACTTGCTTGGAGATCACCGAGGTAAACAACTTTGTCGTACCTCTCTTTGACAGAGTAGTCCGAGCAACAGAGGCACATGAGCGTTGGTGGAGGATCACCAACCATGGATATTGGGAAGTTGACCACCCTTGGAAAGGAGAGAACAACAATTGGCGCCATGAGACCAAACAAGGGAAGAACTTCAGGGCCCCTCCTTTTGGTCATATTCTTAAACTGGAGTACCCCCGGAACTGGAAATCTCTTGGGGTGCCTCGGGAGATAGCAGTGGATGATTCATCACCGCAGGTGCTCACTTTAAATGAGCAGGAACACTTTTTGAAAATCTTAGTTCCTTTTCTTGGTGGAAAGAAGGTCGTAAGGTTTCCGGCCATGAAGGGCGTCCGATGCAGGATCTGAATGCCTTGATGGAAGTGGTCCACACAATGCCCCTGCTGCTGGTTCTTCTCGTGGCGAAGGTTCAGGGAAAACTGTCCCTTCTTAAAGAGGGAAGAGGAAGAGAAAATGCCATGTTAGTGCCAGGCTATCTGTTGTACTTGAGCCAGCAGTTAGCTCTCCATCCCCTACTACTTCAGAGACTGAGGATGAAGATGTTAGAGTCTCAGAGCCTATCGTCATTCCCTCAAATCGGGAGATGACCCCTGACCTTGAGGTGGCATCATCAACCTAAGAGGTGGGTGATGTGATGGTCAAGCCAGTGCATGAGTCAAGTCTGACTCCATCCTCCTCAAGGAGAATGAGTTCAGATTCGGATCCATGCCCCTGGGAGAGCACCCCATCATATTGGGGGAGGCAAGCGAAGCTGCAAGTGAGGCTACTGATGGCGATTACTGTTCAAGGAGAAGAGCTCAGAGTTAATGAGGCATCTGAGCCGCATGAGGCAATTGCAGGTAGTGAGGTTCCTAGCTCAATTGGAGAAGAGGAACCTGTCCTCATTGAGCAACTTGAAGAGATTGTTCCTGACAACAGGGATGAGGACGTAGGCGATGAAGGCCTTAATGCTTCTGAAGGAGAGGGACCTGATGAGACATCAGAACAACCAGTGGCAGTTGCTCTTGATGGTATGGCTGGGGTAGTGAGAGATGAAGGTCCTAGCATTGCTCCAGGAGAGGAGGCAGACCCCGGTGAGCAACTTGAGGCAATTATTCCTAATGAAAGCCCCAACATTTCTCAAAGAGAGGAGCTTGGTACTGATGGGAGGCTTGAACATCTTGAGGCAGCTGCTTCTAATGAGGCGTTAGAGGCCCCAGTACTTGGGCCATCAGAAGTCGAGGCTCGATTGGAGCTTGAAGAATCTAGCAACTAGGGTTTTGAAGTGCTCCCTTGGAGGTGGTCATAGCTATGCCCAATGTCCCTTCTACTTCAACTTCTGCAACCGAGGCCACCTCAGTCATGGTGACCCCACTTTCTAGGTTAACCCCGTCCACACCTACTTTCAGTGGGGTGTCTGGCATGATTCAGGATATGCTCCGTGCAGGACTTCAACGATTAAAGGAGCAGCCCTTTGTTGAGCTGGGGGAGGCACTGACTAAGCTCACAGAGTTTCCCTTGCGAAAAATGTTCTGGGAACGCAAAGGAAGTCCTCTCTTATTTTGATGTTACCCTAAATGAGTTGGAGGGCTGGAGATTAGAGAGGTTGCAACAGGAGACAACTGTGGAGGAGCTGGAGCATACTCAGTTAACTTCTCTGGAAGCTTCTCTTGTGTGCAGTCACGAACTAATAGAGGACTATTCGTGAAAAAGAGATGTTGTGGTCTCTCGGAGATCTAATCTCAAAGGGAAGGATATCGTGCGCTTTAATAGGATGACCGCTATTAAGGCGGAGATACATAAGTTGAGGGAAGAGTTCGTGGGGCTGGAGAAGGAAACAGAACTCTGGGAGGCAGAGGATGAGACCCTCGCCAATGAAGTGTCAAAGCTCGAGAATTCCTTGGAGACAGAGATCGCTTCCTTGGAGCACAAGCCTCAAATGACGACGGAGTTCAATAGACGCATTCAAGGCACCAAAGTGGCTTTAGAAAGGTCCCAGGAGAAGATCAATGATATTATTGATCGATTTTGAAAGTGGCCTTATTTTGTCTTTCTCTTCTTGCTTCTTTTTTTATACAGATAGTTGTACAAAAATCTTGATTACATGAATGAAACGCCTCTCTTTTGTCATTTTCTTGTGTTATTTATGGCTTGTATCTCTTCATTTTTCATTACTATTTTCCAAGACACTATATGACAGTAAGGAGCCCTTCGTCAGATTTTCTCACGAAGCCCTTTCGGGTTTTCATCATGCTCATTTTATTTAACGAATTTTGCCCACGATAGCTGGTGGTGCTACCATGCGCCGTCATTTTTGTTTCTTTTCTTTTTCTCTTGACGCTTTTTCCCATGGTTCCCTTTCAAATTTTCGCCATGTCCGTCTTTTGACATTTTTGGCCATGGTGCCCCTTTTCGGGTCTTCACCATGTCCGTCTTTTCAAGAAGAGAGATGAGAAGAGGTAGAGTAACCGAGCCCTTGTCTTGGGGTGTGGCAAGCAGCTGTGGCCTCAATGACTAAGAACAAAGCAACGATTCTCTTTTCATCTCTTAGCCCTTGATTAGTCAGAGGCTCATAGTTCATCGTCCTCATGATGTGATGAGCTTGCTGACTATAGCGACTCCATTCAGGGTAGGTTTTGGGCTCCGGATGGGATGAGTTCTTCGAGGTCTCCTGTCCATCATGGCTTTTTGATTTGGGCATGAATCCCTCGAGGTGTTTTGAAGTGGTCCATATTGAAGGGGCTTCTTCTACTTTGGCCTTTCCTTTGCGCAAGGATTCTAATTGGTCTTGAAGATTTTGCAGCTCTTTTTTTAGCTCAGCAAGAGTTATTTGACTTTGATGGTTGACCGAGCAATTCTCATTTGGCTTCTCTGGCGCCAAGGTATCAGGGATGCATAAGACTCTTAGAGGGTCGGGGCTGATCCTTGGGCCATATGCGGGATATCTTCCAAGATGCTAAAGACCTTGAGATCTGGCTAGCGTAGCGCTTCTACCTCAAGGAGTGCAATTGGGATGTCTAAGACCTTTTGCTGTTCTAGTGTGTAAGTGACCCTTGGGGACAAAGGTTCCATTCCCATGGCTTCTTTGGAGTCATCCATAATCACTAGATTAGAAGAGGAGGGAAGAGACTCATCTTCAGGGAGGGGATATGGAGTATTGATGTTGATAGAAGTTAGAGGGAGGATTTTACCATTCTTCTCATCTTCTTTGAACATATCCAGAAGCCCTCATCCTATATCCTCAGCATCCTCATGGGGAGATAATTCAGCTCTTCTTATATGTCTTCTTTCATCATTCCTGAACTCTTTAGGTGGTATCGAGTCTCTAAAGTAATACTTTGCATCGGCATAATGTGTCTCAGTGATGGGGAATGGTCTCTTGTCAGCATCGACCGTGTATTGTCTCCCATCCCAGCTGTACTTAAAGCATTGATGAAGGTTGGATGGAACCACGCCTTGACCATGCATGCAAGGACGTCTCAGCAGGATGTTGTAGGAGGTGTCGGTGTCGATTACATGAAACTGGACGTAATCGTTTAATTCACCGATCTTGAGCCGAAGACAGACAGTGCCAGCTAGTTTCTCACCCGACTGGTTGAACCCCAGTACTATGATGTTCGTGGGTGTGAGATCGAGTGAGAATCCTTCTTGGGATGAGATTGACTGCTGATCCCCCATCTATCATAATTTGATTGATGGGACACGCGTGTAACTCACCGGTTACGAAGAGAGGCCGGTTATGAAATTTTCCTCCCAACTACAGGTCATCCTCCAAGAAAGTGAAGGCCATACAATTATTTAGAATTGCGGGGTCTACATCGATGGGTTCCACTTCCGTCTCATACACCGCAGGACAGGATAGAGCTTGATCAAGGGCCACACGATAACATCTTGAAAGCATAAGGACGTAATAGACGCTGAGAAGAGCAGGGAGCTTTCTCAAGTGTCCAACCATGTCGTACTTGACTTTATAATCATCAACCTTTTGTGCTCCTGGTCTCACCACAGGTTTGGGTGGTGTGGAGGGTTGTAAGTTAGGCTTGGATGGTCCAGGTTGGTTTTGGGGCACCAACTGTTTTTACTGTACAACCGGCATGGTTTGAAGGGGGTTGTGAGGACTGGGTAGGTAAAGGTTGTGCCACCGGACTTGGTATCGACTGGCCAGGTCGTGGAGCCAAGTCTGGTGTGAATTGGTTAAATTGGGTGATAGGGGTAAGTGTTGGTAAAATGGAGATGGATGGAGGAATTAGGGTTTGGAATCAATGGTGATCCTAGGAACCTAAGAAGTGGTGGATTGGTTGATGTGTTAGCATATAGGATGAGTGGCGGACTAGGGTACTTCAAAAGCATCGGCTTCTGTAAAAGTGGTTGTAATTTCTTACCTGACTGAGACTGATCGGGTCAGTGTTGGTCACTGCTTCACAGATCTGCACCATGTGGCACTCTTCGTGAGAATAGAAGCTCTGCTTGCTTGATTCTCTCATCCTTTTCTCGAAGTCAGGCTTGAGGGGCCATTGAGGTTTCTTGGCTTTGCAATTCTTGTGTCGCTTGGGAAGCTTCGATAGTGGGAGAAGGATTTACATTGGCTCTAGACGCCAAAGCATCAGCGACTGATAGGAAGCCAGCTGCTTGGGCCACCGTCTTTTTCAGCTGCCTTTGATGTTGTCTGCTGGTGTTGCAACTTTTCAGCACTTTGTCAAGAGCCTCAAAGTCTGGGCATTCACATGTTGAACCTGTAGAAGATGTGTTAGCAAAAGAAGAAGAAGGGTTACAAGAGTCGGGGATAGAAGAAGGGGGAGATTTTTTAAGGTCATCACTCAGATTGGACCGATCTGGGTAGCTTTTAGCATTGTCACCAGAATTGGACGTGTGCAGGGAATATGTTAGGTCTTCACCCTATGTGGATCGCTGAGGGCTGCTTTTAATGTCATCACCCTTATCGGACGTATTGGGAGCCTGAGTAGAGGAAGACTCAAGAATGTCTTCTTGACTGGATTGCGGGTTTAGATTAGCACAGAGGACCGGCTTAGGGAAGAAGTCATGTAGGGTTGGCAACGGAGGAAGGGGCTTGAGGAACTTGACCTCAGTCTGGGGTTGAGGGACTTTCTTCTTTCTGCGAGAGGCTCTTGGTGCTCATCTACTTTGACCGTTTTGGGGAATGGCCGTAGGCGGACCAAGTTCACGAGGCTTAAGGGCCGGCCTTGCTCAGCAAATAGCCTCCCTCTTCATGGATTTCATCCTACTTCGTCCCCAATAGACTTACCATGGCTGGAAAGTCGAGAGTTCGTCAGAGTCAGAAGGTGTGGGCAGCGTGTCATAACAGGGGATTTGTGTCTGGGCAACCTCCTATGTTGATAGATCGGTGGGTTGAGCATGATCCTCTAAGATAGAGAGGATGGAACGTCGTGCTCGTACTTTCTCTGTCATTATAGCTTGAAAGCCAAAGCATCCTCCTAAGTCATGACCTCGGATCTCAGAGGTTTTCAGTCCCTCGAGCAAGGTGCCTAGGCTGTCTAGGCGGCTTTGGTGTGATGACGCCGAATTGGAGCATCATGCAAAATAGCACTTGAAGACGATCTGGTGGTAGTTCATCAAGCCCATATACTTGTCCGTCTTCTTCTTGAACTGTCACTACGTGAGACGCTTCAACTGCCCCGAATGCCTTCTTGAGGCTTCGAGCTGTATCTGCCCCTTTTGACTTAAAGCCTCAATATGATCCTTGAGGGAGACGCAATTCTGAATAGGATGTCCCAACATTCTATGATATGCACAATACCTCTTGTGGGTGGCAAAGTCAGCATCTTCTGGACTTTTCACTTCAATTAGGGTGATCATCTATTGTTCGATCAACATTTGGAGTAAAGTCGTGACCCCCTCTGAACGAAGCTATAGACTTTCTTTTTCTGCTCCTCCCAGTAATCCTTTCCATAGAGATTTCGTGGTGGAAGCACCTTATTGTAGGACTAGGACTTCGGTTGGCTTACCTGAGGTGTCCCTTGAGCATTTAGAGGACTCACCCCCTTAGAGACATCCGGAGTTTGAGGCGCGGCTTTCTTGGGGTCTGATATAGTGACAACAGCACTGATCACTCCTTTCTGTTGATTGCCCCGATAATTGTTGTGACTATTATTTGAACTTCGATTGTTTTCCCCACATGATGCTGGGTTTTGAAGCTTGCCATGATGCTTAAGGAGACTCTCTATTCGAACTGCTTAGAAGATTAGATCTGATATAGAGATCAAGTTTGATGCTTCAACATGCAGGGAGATTTTTGACCACATGTTGCGCACATATGTTTAGACTGCATCAATTTCCGGCATATGGGTAGCTTGATATGCAGCTAGATCTTTCCATCTTACTATGAACTGATCGACTGGCTAATCTGGGTTATTGGTCAATGTGAGAAGTTCGATAGTCTGGACTTCTCTTTCAACCTCATAGAAACGCCTGTAAAACAATTGCTCCATTTCTTCCCAAGTTTGCACTGAGTTCGATGAAAGTTTAGCATACCATTTGAATGCTGACCCGTCAAGGGTTTCAACAAACTGATGGAGAAGAAGTCTCCCATCAGCTGTTGTCTCTTGACACGTCGAATAGAAGTGGGCGACATACTGGTGAGGCGAACTTTTGCCATTGAAGAGAGGGAGTTTCCCCTTCTGATAATTAGGGGGAAACAGGAGTTGGTCGATATAAGATGGGTAGGGCTTCTGATAAAGGGCTATAGCTTGTACACCCGGAATCTGCCTTCCTCGCAAACTATGGGTGACAATGCATCAATGTCGGTTTGAGAGACTTGTGGAGAGGAGGAATGGTCATGGGCAGGAGATGACTGCCTCAGAACCGGGTTTGCTGGATGAGGAAAATTGGCTTCCTAGTGAGATGAGTTCCTTGGAGGTTAGGTACTTTCTATCGGGTCGATCTTCTCCATCATCTTACAAATCATGTCCTCGAACCGATTCATGAGGTCTTCTTGATCATCATTGGGCTCGTTAATGACCATCATGCTAACAATTTATTTCGAGAGATTGATCTCATGCACGGTTGGGGTCAGGCGCATACGCCAGACTAGGTGTGGCAAGTCGGTTAGTAAGGGTTCAACATGCCTCGACTGAGCTTGAGCCTTGTATGCTGACCTGGTCAGGACTGGTTTGGGACGGTCTTGGGACCGCAGGGGTTGCACGATTGGGTCGTCTCCTACAATGTTGACAACCATGCAGGATCTTTCTATCTTAGGCTCTGTCGCAGGTTGTAGTGGATAAAAGGGGTTCCCGGCCAAGGGATCAGCAGGCTTGCTTGCCCCATGTGTCTTGCCTTCTTCTCTTGAGACTATTCACAGGTCTTGGTCATGTTTCGTTCTCAAGCTCTGGTGTACTTCTCTCCAGAACGGAGACTTGAACCTTGATTGTGAAAGGCTTGCTTTCTTCAAACATGATCGAGCCATCTCCATGAGGTGCGACAAAGAATGCAGGCCAGAGATAGGAGTAAGCTCGGACTTCGATCTAGGTATGGGGAGAAACGAAGAGTAAAACTTCATCTCCTAAGGTAACCTTGCCCGGAGCCCTTTTGTGGGCACCAAAGATAGGGCCCATCTGAAGAGGGCACCTTAAGATGGTACTCTTAGGGAAGGCCTTTGAGTACCAGGTCTTGAGCAATTCATCGGGAGGAGAAGGGATGAATGGGGGAGGAGACACATTACAGTGACCTTTCAGCTAAGAGCTTGGAGTTGTTCAAGGGGTTGGCATGTGTGTGCCACTTACAAAGGGGTTCTAAGTGACTTGAGGGTCAACCTGGGCTCAAGCAATGGTCGGGCCTTAGGAGGTAGAGGCCGATGATTGCGAGCATGTGTTTGTGAGGGAGTGGCTTTGTGATCCTCCCTCACAGAGTGAGCAGCCATGTGCTGGGAGGGATGGCGAGGCGTTCGTCTGTCTTGTACTCGACTAAGCGCAATCAGAGGGCTGCCCCAAGTAGTGTGATATGTATGCATTAGGTATACAGGGCCAGGTCCAAGAAGACCTGAGCCCAAACAGTGGTTCAGGGCAGCCTGAGGGTTACCATGAAGTGTAGCTCGAGTGGACGGACCACAAGCCTTGATGCGTGTGTGGGAGGTGGCAACCTTAGAAACTCCTCCTCCATGTGTCGATGTCAAGACCCTGCCCCTTGACCCCTACCGTACCCAACCGGAGGGCGACAAAGTGCGCAATCGCTACTGGAGGTCGCGTACGTCACTCAGGTGGGAGTGGCATCAACACGTGTGATAATTGAGAATTCAAAGCAACCACGAGAAAAAGCACAACCTCCCACAAGAAACAACAACAAAGGCTAGATAAATTAAAACCATTCATATCCATATGCATTCTCCAAAAATTACAACTACAATATCCGGAATATTACAATTCATCTAAGGCACCAAAGCCTATTAAAAAAATTGTAAAGCTTCACAAACAGCACAGTATCGCCGACGACCAGCTGACACCTACAAAAAAATGAGGAGATCTTCTAGTCTAGCACGAGCCTTCAGTCCACCAAACACGATCACCTCCCGCGTGTCTTCGACCTGTAGCCGCTAATCTACAAGGGTGGAAGCAAAGGAATGAGCTAAAAAGCCCAGTAAGTAGATCACATTATCATGCTTCCCTGCCTATGAATATTATCACACATCACAAACCAACATTCTAAGCCAGGCTCATAAAATAGGAGTTATGCATCACAATTATGTCACAATTATAGGATGATACTTTTCATGGTAGAACATAAGATGTAAGATATCATATACATAAGCAATCTATCAGATTTCAACAGATCCATACAAACAAGAGAGCATAACTAAATCAACAGACACAACCCACTCTCTAGCCCTATTCATCAGGTCAAACACATATCTCAGATCAGTGACATAACTCACGTAATCATATATCTCAGGTCAATCTCACATCTCAAGTAATCACATAACAGTCATGATATCATAATATTCAACTAAAAATGCCACTGCACAATACCCATATAGATCTGAGGGAGGGGGCGTGACAATCCCAAATATTCACAATCACATCCTAACTTCTGTCCTATCATGGGGAGTTAAGGACAGATCTTAACTACCAGCACTATCATTCACACAGTAGGTGCCCATTGACGTAACACATAAGCAGCACGGTACCATCATTCATATAGTAGGTATCCATTCATATAGCGCATAAGTTGCATGGTACTATCATTCACATAGTATGTATCCATTCATGTAACACATAAGCAGTAAGGTACCATCATTCACACAATAGGTACCCATTCACATAACACATAAGCAACACGGTACCATCATTCACACAGTAGGTACCCATTCACATAATACAGAAGCAGCACGATACTATCATTCACACAGTAGGTACCCATTCAGAGACCACATAAGCTGCACGGTACCATCACTCACACAGTAGGTACCCATTCATAAAACAGATAAGCAGCACGGTACCATCATTCACACAGTAGGTACCCATTCACATAACACATAAGCTGCACGGTACCATCATTCACACAGTAGGTACCCATTCACATAACAAATAAACATAATGGTACCATCATTCATACAGTAGATACCCATTCACATAGCACATAAGCTACACAGTACCATCATTCACACAATAAGTATCCATTCACATAACAAATAAGCAGCACGGTACCATCATTTACATAACACATAAGCTGCACGGTACCATCATTCACACAGTAAGTATCCATTCACATAACACATAAGCAGCACAGTACCATCATTCATACAGTAGGTACTCATTTACATAAGCAGCACGGTACCATCATTCACACAGTAGGTGCCCATTCACATAACAAATAAGCAGCATGGTACCATTATTCACACAGTAGGTACCCATTCACATAACACATTAATTGCACGATACCATCATTCACACGTAGGTACCCATTCACATAACACATAGCACCTAGCACTTGTCACATAGCACTTATCTTGGAATCATGTACACAGATAACTGAGCATGTCTCAAGGGCATGCACACATGTCACTGAGCATGTATCAAAATTATACACACACATCACTGAGTGTGTCAGAAAATCGTGAATTCATATCACAGCAGGGCATACATCATAATCATGCTTCCATATCATAACGGAGCATAACTCATTATCATGCATTCATATCATAATAGGCAATGTCATACTACGTGCATTCATATCCTAATAGGGCATGTCATACTACGTGCATTCATATCATAATAGGGTATATCATGCACTCATTTCTCATTAGCAACACTTTTCAGGCTTGTATAAAACATCAGTAATTCATACATGAAACCATACCCCCATGCCCATTGACTCAAACGACATCATCATACAATTTTTTGGTTTTTTAACAGTGCGCACAGTCCACTTCTAAAGATTTATTGGGAGATTAAAAATCCATTTGGACCTAAGATTACTTTTATGACAAACTTGGCTCATAAAAACACAAATTTCATGAAGGGGGAAACCCCAAAATTTGGATTAAAGCTCATCAAACTGGTTCGTGTTCTTTGGATAAAGTTCATATCTTTGCAGCAGAAAACATAGTGTGACATACTCATAAAAATTGGGCATAATTTTCAAAATACATTGAATTTTAATATAAACTATTTTTAAAATAGACTCATAAATCTTTCATTTAGATGTGATTTGAGCTCCTTCTAATATATTTTGGTCTGTGAAAAGCCCCACAAAACAATATGTAAAATCTCTGGAATTCCATTTCACAGTTTTGGCATACTTCAAAAAATGACTAATAACATCCAAACTAAAATAGATATTAAAACAATTTATTTTCCATCTTAAAATAGATTCACAGAGGTTCTTTCCCACCTAATTTCATAACCATCACAGATATGTTTAATACTCTACTTATCACACAAATAAGAGTCACAATTCTGTAAAATACATAGCACATTCTAACCATTTCTCAATGTCATACATTCGCACACATATTTACCATCACATACATTCGCACACATATTTACCATCACATCCATATTCATGCTTGGACTTCACACTTTGATGGTCTAAATAGCATGCATCAAACAAAAGTAGGAAAACATAGAAGCTAGATCTACTTACCTACTACAAATAAAACTCCAAAGTCTTCCTCCAACTTCACCTTCACTCCCCAGCTTCAATAGCTATGGTCCAAGCTTAAGGGACAAGGCTTGGAGAGGTCAAATGACAAAGGAAGGAGGGGTGAACGTGTGTAAGACCTAAAAACCCCATTTCATGTGTGGTGGGGTGTATAAATAATCAAATATGGTGGCAGCTTGATAAAGACAAGTGGTGGTAGCAAGTAATAAGTGGCATCACACAAATAACAAGTGGAATGAGGGAGGAGAGAGAGAGAAGGGCAAGCATGGGGGACAATCATCATTGTGGGTACAGCAAGCCCTTGGCACTTGGTACATAAGTATGGAGAGAGAGAAAAGCATGAGAGAGAAGAAACTCCCTAGACTACTATAGACCACCCCCGCACAGCCACGCGCTCATCAATCGCACAACGATACTCCCGTGTGCGCGTGGTGATTCTCCCTCGCAGCCATAACACTCTGACACTCACGGCGATACCCCAAATCACGCGCGGCATTCTTCCTCCACGCGCATGGTGTTTCTCCTCGACGCTTCCCAGGCTTCACCGCTCTCTCTTCAAGTCTCAAACAGTTCTACCTCACGTCGATGCTCCAGTTGGCGTGGGTCCACCCCGGGGGGCGTTGGCCCACCCTGCACGTCACTAGCCTCCCGGTCGTATGGCAAAACTCCCTTCTTCTTCGCGCGACGTTAACCTTATGCACACGGTGTCAGCCTTCTTTCTTAGCGTCGGGCGTGAGCTTCCTTCTCTCTACTGCCGTGAGTGTTCTAGTCCAGAAAATTGGTATCCTTACATCATCCCCCCCTTAAAAAGGATTTTGTCCTCAAAATCATACTTAGAAAACCAACAATTGGGGGAGGGAACACATTCACTATTGTCTCAAACACCCGTCCGAGGTCTCATTCCCAGCATCACATAGTCTGTACTTCATATTCACACAGTGTTATGCACTAACCATTCAATACCTTAGCAATTCAGACATTTCATCAATCCATTTAACCATCACTAACAAGTTGGCACACACACAATCATAGTTCAAGCCATTCAACTCTAAGCAATCTCATCAATTCAGCCACTACCAACTAACAATCAATATCAGTCTGTAATTAGGTCCAACAATACTCACAAAGTGGCACCTTATCAATATCAATTATGCGATGCACTCAAGGCACGCACCACAGAAAGACAAAGTCACAACACTAGGCCATGCAATACACTCAAAACATACATCATTCTACAATCAATCACATAGTCGGGCCCTACAATACTCTCAAAGTAAGCACCAAACAAATCACAAATCCAGGCCTTGCAATACGCTCAAAGCAAGCACCTCGATGTTATCAATCGTACAGTCAGAACCTATAATACGCTCAAAGTAAGCACCCTAATAAATCACAAAGCTAGGCCCTGCAATACGCTCAAAGCAGGCACCTCGCTACAATCAATCACATAGTTAGGCCCTACAATACGCTCAAAGTAGGCACCTAACAAATAACAAAGCCAGACCCTGCAATACGTTCAAAGCAGGCACTTCACTATAATCAATCACATAGTCAAGCCCTACAATACTCTCAAAGTAGGCAACCTATCAGTATTAACCATAATAGTTGGGTCCTACAATACGCTCAAAGTAGGCACCACGGTACAATCACAATATCAAGTCCTGCAACACGCTCAAAGCATGCACCCCACCAGCATCAGTCATGGTCATGCGATACGCTCAAAGCATGCACCACAGAATCACAAAGTCGAGCCCTACAATAGCTCAAAGTAGGCACCATGGTACAATGACAATATCAGGTCTTGCAATACGCTCAAAGCAAGTACCCTACAAGCATCAGTCATGGTCATGCGATATGCTCAAAGCATGCACCACATAATCACAAAGTCGGGCCCTACAATAGCTCAAAGTAGGCACCATGGTACAATGACAATATCAGGTCCTACAATACGCTCAAAGAAGGTACTCTACAAGCATCAGTCATGGTCATGCGATATGCTCAAATCATGCACCACAGAATCACAAAGCCAGGCCCTACAATACGCTCAAAGTAGGCACCACGGTACAATCACAATATCAGGTCCTCCAATACGCTCAAACCAGACACCTAACAAATCACAAGGTCAAGCCCTACAATACGCTCAAAGTAGGCACCTAACAAATGACAAAGTCAGGCCCTACAATACGCTCAAAGTAAGCATCTAAAAAATCACAAAGTCAGGCCCTGCAATACCCTCAAAGCATGCACCTAACAAATCACAAAGTCAGGCCCTACAATACGCTCAAAGCAGGCACCTACAAGCATCAGTCGTGGTCATGCGATACGCTCAAAGCATGCACCACAGAATCGTAAAGTCGATCCTTAAAATACACTCAAAGTAGGCACCACGGTACAATCACAATATTAGGTCTTGCAATACGCTCAAAGCAGGCACCTAACAAATCTCAAGGTCAGGCCCTATAATATGCTCAAAGTAAGCACCTAACAAATCACAAAGTCAGGCCCTATAATACGCTCAAAGTAGGCACCTAACCAATCACAAAGTCAAACCCTGTAATACTCTCAAAGCAGGCACCTAACTATCAAAATCACAATATCAACTAGAGTCATGCAGTATGTTCAAGAAACCTCGTAGCACTCACTACATTCATACCACGTTTCACACATCACATTTTACTCATTGCAAGATTGACCACACGGGTCACAACATAAACACTTATCACTTCAATCACAGGGCATGTATTAGCTCTCACTAGATGGGATAGGGCATACCCCTCAAGCAAAGTTCCACACAGTTATCATACAAAAAGGATCGCTCAAATCAGTTATACACAATCTAAGCACAATCAGGCAATAAAGGTCCAAATTTCATTAGGTCTATCAATATATGGTATTAGAATCACAATGAGAGGGAACAAGGTCCAATAAAACTTTAGATTTTACATTCCAACCAAAACACACTCCTAGTTCCCCGAAGTCGAAGCCTTAGCTCTTTCCCCTTCAAGTGCAAAGACCCACCTTGAGCTTTTGGTCTGGGTTAATCCCTTAATGTCGGGCAGTCTCTAATCAGGTGGCACAACTTGCCACAGTTGTAACATGTCCTAGTCTTCAGCCAGCACATAGAAGCTGCATGGCCCTACTTCCTGCAAGAGGTACAATACACGAGGTGGCTCTGCTTGATGTCGCATTAGAAGTTCTTTTGGGCCTTGTCATTCCTCCGACTTTCCTTTCCTCGTGGATCCCAAAGGGTGGAGGTCCTGTCCTTTGCTTCTCTCTCATCAGTAGATAGTCATCACAATCTTTTTCTGCCTTCCTGGCCAAATCCACCAATCAAGAGAAGGCCTTAAGATTGGCCGACAGAACTCTCCCTCTGATATCAAGCCATAACCCTCTTTCGAACTTACATGTCTTTCTAGCCTCTGTGTTGATGATATGCGATGTGTGTCGGGATATCTTCGAAAATTTGGCCACATATTGATCAACAGTCAGATTCCCTTGTTGTAATTCTATGAATATAACCTCCTTCCTTTCTTTTATTGATTCAGTGAAATATTTTTCATTGAAGGCCACTAAAAATCCTTCCCAAGTAGGTACTATTTCATCCTCTCCTCAGGCTTGCTGGACTGAACGCTACCAATGTTCGGCTTCCCCTTCTAGCATGAAGGTACCCACCTTAACTTCTGCTCATCTGAGCATTATAAGACTCCGAAGATTTTCTCAACTTGCATCAGCCACCTTTTAGCTTTCTCTACTCCTCCATGTCCCATAAAAGTTGGTGGCCCTAACTTCTTCAACTTCTCTATTAGACCACTATCAATATGACCTAAGCCAAGGGAAGCCGGGGCTGGCATATGGTCCTTCATTATCTGAGTCATGGCTCTTAAGGTCTTGATAAATTCCCCGACCGCCTCGGTGTTCCCATTACTAGGACTCGCCTCGTTGGTACAAGTTCTTGTCATCTTAACCTATGACAAGAACACCCAATCACTAAACCAAACAAGAGTTATCCAAAGGACACTTCTAAGACTCTCTAGGCCAACAATCCTATCCTGGCTACTCTGATTCCATAATTGTCACGACTCTACCCCCTGACCCCTACCGTACCCAACAGGAGGGCGACAGAGAGCGGAATCACGACCAAAGGTCGCGTACGTCACTCAGGTGAGAGTGGCATCAACACATGTCATCATTGCTGAATCAAAGCAACCACAAAAACTCCGACAAGAAAAAACAACAAAGGCTAGATAAATTAAAATCATTCATATCCATATGCATTCTCCAAAAGTCATAACTACAATATCTAAAATATTAAAACTCATCCAAGGCACCAAAGCCTATTAACAAAATTTCAAAGCTTCACAAACAGCACAGTACGACCGAGAGCCAATTTACACCTAAAAAAAAAGCAGGGAGATCTTCTAGTCTAGCATGGGCCTTCAATTCACCAAACACGATCACCGCCGACCTGTCTTCAACCTGCTGCCGCTAATCTACAAGGGTGGAAGCAAAGCAATGAGCTAAAAATCCCAGTAAGTAGATCACAGTATCATGCTTCTCTGCCTATGAATATTATCACACAACACAAATCAAAGTTCTAAGCCATGCTCATAAAACAGGAATCATGCATAACAATTATGTCACAATTATAGGACGATGTTTTCATGTTAGAGCAGGTCCAATATAAGATGTAAGATATCATATACACAAGCAATCTATCAGATTTCATCAGATCCACACAAACAAGAGAGCATAACCAATCAACAGACACAACCCACTCTCTAGCCCTATTCATCAGGCCAAACACATATCTCAGATCAGTCACATAACTCACGTAATCATATATCTCAGGTCAATCTCACATCTCGAGTAATTACATAACAATCACGGTATCACAATATTTAACTACAAATGGGTGACCCATTGTGTAGTACTCATATAGATCTGGGGGGGGGGGGGGGGGCGAATACTCTCAAATATTCACATTCACATCTTGATTCCCGTCCTATCATGACAAGTTAGGGAAAGATCTTAACTGCCAGCACCATCATTCACACAGTAGGTGCCCATTCACATAACATATAAGCAACACGATACCATCATTCACACAGTAGGTACCCATTGATATAACACATAAGCTGGATTTTATCATCATTCACATAATAGGTACCCATTCACATAACACATAATTTGCACGGTACCATCATTCACACAGTAGGTTCCCATTAACAAAACACATAGGCAGCATGGTACCATCATTCACACAATAGGTACTCATTCACATAACACATAAGCAGCACGGTGTCATCATTCACACAGTAGCTACCCATTCATATAACACATAAGTTGCATGGTACCATCATTCACACAATAGGTACCTATTCACATAACACATAAGCAGCACGGTACCATCATTCACACAGTAGGTACCCATTCACATAGCACATAAGCAGCACAGTACCATCATTCACACAGTAAGTACAAATTCACATAACACATAAGCAGCATGGTACCATCGTTCACACAGTAAGTACCCATTCACATAACAAATAAGCTGCACGGTACCATTATTCACACTATAGGTACCCATTCATATAACACATAACACCTAGCACCTGTCCCATAGCACTTATCTTGGAATCATGTACACATATAACTGAGCATGTCTCAAGGTCATGCACACATATCACTGAGCATGTATCAAAATCATACACACACATCACTGAGCATGTCTCAAAATCGTGAATTCATATCACAACAGGGCATACATCATAATCATGCTTCCATATCATACCAGAGCATAACTCATTATCATGCATTCATATCATAATAGGGCATGTCATACTACGTGCATTCATATCATAGTAGGTCAAGTCATACTACGTGCATTCATATCATAATAGGGCATATCATGCACTCATTTCTCGTTAGCAACACTTTTCAGGCTTATATAAAACATCAGCAATTCATACATGAAATCATACCCTCTGGCCCATTAATGGAAAAGACATCATCATACAATTTTCTTGTTTTTAACAGTGTGCACAGTCCACTTCTAACGATGTATTGGCATATTCAAAATCCATTGGGATCTGAGATCACTTTTATGATAAACTTGGCTCATAAAAACAGAAATTTTGTGAAGGGGCTAACCCCAAAATTTGGCTTAAAGCTCATCAAACTCGTTGGTGTTCTTGGGATAAAGTTCACGTCTTTGTAGCAGAAAACACAGTGTGACATAGTCATCGAAATTGGGCATAACTTTCCAAATACATTGAATTTTAATATACTTCCAAAACCATTTTTAAAATAGATTCATAAATATTTCATTCAGATGTGGTTTGAGCTCATTTTGATATATTTGTCAGTGAAAGGTCCCACACAAAAATTTGTAAAATCCTCAGAATTCCATTTCACAGTTTTGGCATACTTCAAAAAATGACTAATAACATCCAAACTAAAATAGATATTAAAACAAGGTCTTTTCCATCTTAAAATAAATTCACAGGTGTTCTTTCCCACCAAAATCCATAACCATCATAGATATTTTTAATACTCTACTTATCACACGAATAAGAGTCACAATTTTGTAAAATACAGAGCACATTCCAGCCATATCTCAATGTCAAACATTCACACTCATATTTACCATCACATCCATATTCATGCTTGGAATTCACACTTTGATGATACAAACAAACAAAAGTAGGAAAACACGGAAGCTAGATCTACTTACCTACTGTAAATGAAACTCCAAAGTCTTCCTCCAACTTCACCTTGACTGCCCAGCTCCAATGACTAAGGTCCAAGCTTAAGGGACAAGGCTTGGAGAGGTCAAATGACAAAGGGAGGAGGGGTGAAAGTGTGTGAGAGCTAAAAATCCCATGTCATGTGTGGTGGGGTGTATAAATAATCAAATATGGTGGAAGCTTGCTAAAGACAAGTGGTGGTAGCAAGTGACAAGTGGTATCATACAAATAACATGTGGTATGAGGGAGGAGAGAGAGAAGGGCAAGCATGGGGGACATGCATCATTGTGGGTACAGCAAGCCCTTGGCACTTGGTACATAAGCATGGAGAGAGAGAAAAACATGAGAGAGAAGAAACTTCCTAGACTACTATACACCGCCCAGGCACAGCCACGCGCTCATCAACCCGCGCCCTCAATGCGCATGGTGATACTTCCTTATGCGCATGGCGATAGTCCCTCACAGCAATAATACTCTGACATGCACGACGATACCCCAAATCACGTGCTATGTTCGTCCTCCACCCATGCTGCGTTACTCCTCGACACTTGTCAGGCTTCACCACTCTCTCTCCAACTCTCAGACGACGCTACATCATGTTGATGCTCCAGATGGCGTGGGTCCACCCCACGCAGCGTTAGCCTTCTTGTCGCGCGACGATACTTCCTTCTTCTTCATGCGGCGTTAACCTTATGCACACGGTGTTAGCCTTATGTTTTTAGCACTAGGCGTGAGCTTCCTTCTCTCTACTGCCGTGAGTGTCCTAGTCCAGAAAATTGGGATCCTTACAGTCAAGCCTCTTATTATTGGGGCTCGATGTGGTAGAACATGGGGGGTGGCCTTACCGCGACCCACAGGAGCATTGGCAGATGGACTACCATGTACACGAAGGAAAGGGATGGTCTTTCGGCTGCCTTGAGCAGTGGGACTGGCACGTGATTTGCCAGTAGCAGGGTGTATGGTGTGTACGATGGCTAGTGCACCACCCATGCAAGGTGCTTTGGTGGAGGGTCCACCAAGGCTAGGAGATGGGGAGCGAGGGACTTTTGGATCCCTCCTCGCACCAACCCAGGTCAAGACCTGGGAGCCTGACATAGGGTCAATGCTCAGAAGAAAGGTCGGGAACGAGGTTCACGGAACCTATTCCAGAAGCGATCTCACGGGTGTGGGTATCAGAAAGTCCCCAACCCGGATGAAAGGGTTAAGCAAACCCGAAGACATGTGTGTGTAAAGTGAACAGGAAATAGAAGAAAGGCAAGCCAAACAAGGACGATCCGACTATGGGGTAGTGTGTCCCCAATGGAATCGCCAAGCTGGTTAGATGCCTCGATCTCACCGTCAGGTCGAGATGACCTGGTGGCATGGCTACGGGTTTGAGATGGATCAGAGACCTGAGATCGCTCTCTTGTGAACCGTGTCGAAAAAACACGGGCAGGAATACCAACCGATGAAAGAGGAATTAAGGTGTGAGGTGGGACTTACCTCACCTAACTCGCTTGGGCACCCTCTTAGATCACGTTGGAATGGGCTTATGACCGGGTTTGAAATCGTCTCCTTTGTCTTATTTCTTCTTTTCCCACAGCCACACACACACATTAAAATACAAGACAAGTGGGTCTGAAGACCCCACCTTGTCATAGGGTGAGTGCACACATGCATGCATACTCAAAAGAGGATGAAAGAGTTACCATAACAAAATCAGTGTCAATTCGGCAGCCTCATGGTGTCTTCTTGACAAGAGATTCTTAGTACATATGATACAATGAAGGGAAGGGAAGAGTGGTTTACTAGAGAGAGAATGTCGGAGAGAAGGGAATTTTTAGAAAGAAAAAGGGGGGGAGGGGGAAGGAGAGAGAAAGAGACGAAGTGAAAGAGAGAAGAGGGCCGAAGAAGTTTGATCAGGTGCCTAGGCAGGCACAGCATCAAGACTAACACAGCGGCTAGTCTGATGCGGCAGTTAGATGCTCACGGTGACTCAGATAGGCATGACAGCTAAACTACTCAATGACAAGACTGGCACAACGGCTGGTCTGGTGCAATGGCTAGTCTGACACGGCAGCTAGATGGGTGCGGTAACTCAGACCGACATGACGGCTAAACTGCTCGACAACAAGATTGGCACGGCAGCACAAGGCTCAGCCTGCCCTATGGTTAAACAAATAAAGGAGAAAGTGAGAAGAGAGTAGGAACAGATCATGCTCGACAGTATGCACTACAGTGCAATATAAAGAGGAAGGAGAAACAAAGAAGTGTCATGCTCGCCAATGTGTGCTGCCGTGTAGGACGGGAAGGAGAAGAGAAGAAAAGGTCACGCTCAGCAGTACTCACTGTCGTGCGAGACAAAGGGAAGAGAGAAGAGAGAATGGGTCTTGCTCGGCAAAGTGCACTGTTGTGCGCGACGAAAGAAAAGAAGGAAAGACAAAAGGTCACGTTCGACAATGTTCACTGTCGCGCACGACAGATGAGAGAAAGAATAGAGAGAAGGTCACACTCAACAATGCTCATTACCGTGTATGACAGAGGAGAGAAAAAAAAGAGAGAAGGTCTCACTCGGCAATGCTCATTGCCATGCACGACAGAAGAGAAAAAGGAAAGAGAGAGAAAGAACAGAAGAGAGAAAGAGGAAAGATGAAGTGAGAGAAAGGGGAAAGATGGAGAGGAAGAAAAGAAAGAAGAGAAGAAAGAAACGAAGGTAGAAAAAACAAAATAGGAAAGAAGGAGAAAGAGAAAGGAAAGAAGAAGAAAGATAAAGGAAAGAAGAGAGATGAAAGAGAAAGTCACGCTCGGTAGTGTGCACAGTCGTGCGAGATAGAAAAAAAAGAGAGGGAAGAAAGAGAGAGAAAGAAGAGAGAAAAAGAAGAAAGAGAGAGAAGAAGATGAGAACGAAAAAGGAAAGAGAAAAAGGAAAGAGGAAGATCATGCTCGGCAGTGCACACTACCATGCGAGACAGAGAAGAGAAAGAAGAAAGAGAGAGAAAAAGAATAAGATCATGCTCACCAGTGTACAATGCCGTGCGAGATAGAGAGGAAAAAGAAGAGAGAAAGAAAAGAGAGACAGAAGAAAGAGAGAGAATAGAGGGGGAGAGAGAAAGATGAACGAGGAAAGAGGAAGATCGTGCTCGGCTGGGTGTACTACCGTGCGAGACAAAGGAGAGAAAGAAGAAAGAGAGAGAGAAAGAAGAAGATCGTGCTCGGCAGTGTACACTGCCGTGCGAGATAGAGAAGAGAAAGAAGAAAGAGAGAGAAAGAAGAGAGAGAAAGAATAGAGAGAAGAGAGAAAAGGAGAGAGAAAGAAGAAGATCGTGCTCGGCAATGTACATTGCCGTGAGAGACAGAGAAGAGAAAGAAGAAAGAGAGACAGAAAGAATATAGAGAAGACATAAAAGGAGAGAGGAGAGAAAAGGATAGAGAGGAGAAAGAAAGTCATCTAGGGGTACCTATCTAATTTTTCTCTCTCCTCTCTCTCTCCTCTCTCTCTCTTCAAACTGTGACCCAAAACTCAAGTGAAAATGAATTTTTTTTATTGATGGAAGAAGGGTCCTTTACGTGTAAGTGGTATGTTCTTATATAGAGGTGGGGCCCAAACATCAGTGGATGATTAATTTCTAAACTAATTGATGGAAATTAACAATTAAATGAATTAAAGAAAATTTAAAAAATAAGGGAAAAATAAAGACTTTTCCCCTGACTAACAATCCGTGAAATTCCAAACAAGTGCCTGTAATGGCCATGCAATCTTCACGATCTTTCGGGATCTGTTCAGGGTCCTTCTGATCTTCATCCGTTCAAAAGATCATTCTTTTTTTGATCGGCTTGGAATAACAATCGTTTTGATATCCTTTTTGAACCATGGATTGGACTCTCGGGCAATGATCATGAAATCTTAGATTTAAGATTCAGTCGGTTTCTCAGTGTTTTTCATCGGTTTTTTCACTGTAGCGTATCGAACAAGATGCCACAATATTTTGCAAAAAGAATGGCTCGATTTGGTGCCCTGACGACCATTTCAAAATGAGAAAATTTGGTCGGAGTTTGGTTTCCGGTGGCCGAAATTGCAGCAACTTAGGACTCATTGTACATCAAATCTGACCGTCCATCACATGTGAGGTTTGGCTCAGACGAAACCTTTGACCTTGTGCTAGTAATGGCTCAGGTTTGAGGTTGATCCGAAGCACAAGCGTCATGATATGGCTGTTTGATCGAGAAGAGGTATTACTAAAAATGTCCTGCTACTTTTGGAAGTTTTCTGGCGAACTTCTCTCTCTGATTTCTCTTGGCTCGGGCGGTGTTATCATGCGTGCCATATATCAAATCGACCGGGTCTTCGAGACGAACATGCTCCCATTATTTGGGCGTGTCATATATCAAATCGACCGGGTCTACGAGACGAACATGCTCCCATTATTTGGGCTCGATCTGACTCGGGATGAGGAAGATATGGCCATCTGAAGTTTGCCATCTAAATTGTGAAGCATAGTTTCCATTAATGGAAACTGGTTCGCCGAGGCTGCACCATAATAGCGTACAACTAACCCATTTTAAATAAGTTGGTCATAACTTGCTATATAAGAGTTCAAATACGTCAAAAATTGGTACCCATGGGTTTTCGACTGTTCTGAATCTAATGGTGATGGTCTGGAGACCATTTTATGCTCCGATAATGGGGTTGTAGTTCAAAGCCCATTTTCAGCATGCTAAAGGCAAGATTTCCCAAAACTATTTTCTTGTATGCACTACCTTAAACTTGTCCGATTGTGACGAAACTTGAGAGGTATTTTTAGGAGACCCTTAGTTATGTTCGTGCACTTTCTCGAGCCATTCTGAGACTGATAAAAATTCCACTTTCAGATCACAGCTTATTGACCTAGGGCTTCCGTAGTCCGCAGGCATTTTGGTACCTGCGGACCTAGGTCACGAACTGCTCTCTCCTTATTTGCACCGGGGGTACAAGTGATGGAAAATGACCTCAAACACCAATCTATGACATGTATGCATCCATTGGCACAACAAGAGAGATAAGGAAACTATTTCAAACCAATTACCTCACGGAAGAGTTTGGTAACAAAAGATTTCTGATATATAACTTTTAAGATTTTAAATTCATTGAAAACAAGCCTATTATCTCTCAAGTATATGAGTTGCAGCTTGTAGTCAAAGAAATTAAAGATTGTGGAATTTCTTTGGATGACTATTTTCTAGTAGACTCTATAAATCATAATTTACCCCAATCTTTGAGAGAGTACCAAAAGAAGATGAAACACACAAAAGTTGATCTTGATTTGGTTCAACTTCAAAGATCTCTTCGAATTGAAGAAGGGAATAGACTTAAGGAAAAGAAAGATGAATCAACTAATTTTCACTCTAAGGCGAACCTTGTTGAGCAAAAATCAAGTGCTACATATAACAAGAAGTTGTTCTTTCTTAAGGTTCATAATGAAAATTTTAATGACCTAAAGTCTATTGCCAACAACAAAAAAAGCCACTTGTTATGTATGTGGAAGACCGAGACACTATTCAAGAGAGTGTCGACATCGAAAAGGGCTCAAAAGGCCAAGAGACCAAGTGAACTTGTAGAAAAATTTGTAGCAATGGTCACCGAAGGGTACTCGTGTGATGGCATGTTCAAATTTGATCTTGTTAATGAAATAAATAAGTCTTTTGCTTATATTGTGATTTCTTGTAATGTATGGCATGGTAGATTAGGACACGTTAATTATGCTTTTATTAAATATTTGGTTAAATTATGATTGATTTCTAATTATGATAAATTAACAAGAAAAATGTGGAGTATATGTACAAGCTAAAATAACTAGAAAACCATTTCCTTCATTTGAAAGAATTAACGAATTGCTAGGACTAACACATAGTGATGTATGTGATTTAAATAATGTTCTAACTATAGGTGCTAAAAGATATTTTATTATCTTTATTGATGATTTTTCTATATTTTCTTATGTTTATTTGGTTAGACATAAAGATGAGGCTTTTGAAAATTTTAAAGTTTCCAAAGCGGAAGTTGAAAATCAACTTAGTAAGAAAATCAAAATTATTAGAAGTGATAGAGGAGGAGAATATTTATCAAATAACTTTGATAAATTTTGTGAAATTGATGGCATTCGTCATCAAATAACTGCTCATTATACCCCTCAACAAAATGGACTAGCAGAAAGGAAAAATAGAACTTTAGTTGAAATGGTGAATGCAATACTTATTTCTTCTTCTTTGCCATTTAATTTGTAGGGTGAATCCTTATTATATACATGCTTTATTTTGAATATAATTCCATATAAAAAGTGTGATAAGATCCCTTATGAGCTTTGGTTTGATAGAAAACCTTCTTTGAATTTTTTCGAAGTATATAGGATTGTCTTGCATATGTTAGACTTCCAGATCTTAAAAGAAATAAATTAGGTCCTAAAACATTTAAATGTGTTTTTGTGAGATATTCTCCAAGTAGTAAAGCTCATAGATTTTTTTTACCTAATTTTTAACACAATTTTAGAATCTAGAGATGCTGAATTTTTTTTAAATCTCACTTGTAAAAGTGAATTGAATGAATCAAGTAGCATGCAAAATGAAAATAATCATGAAAATGATCATAATGTTGATGAAGTAACATGTAGAAAATATTGGTGAAGAAATAATAGAACCAAGAAGGTGTAAAAGAATTAGAGGTGATCCATCTTACAACTTTGGACCAGACTATTATATTTATCTTGTTGAGACTAATCAAATAAAATTTTGATTTCATTACCTATAGTCTCAAATGTGTAGGATGTCCTACATCTCTAAATGAACCTTTGATACCTCAAGATGCAATTTTTTGGAGAGAAGCTATAACTAATGAAATGGATTCTATTATAGCTAATAAAACTTGGAAATTAGTAGATCTTCCACCTAGTTCTGAACCCATTGGTTGTAAATGGATTTTTAAAACAAAAATGAATTCTAATGGTTCTATTAATAAATATAATGTAAGATTAGTTGCTAAAGGTTTTAAACAAAAAGAAGGCATTAATTATTTTGAAACATATGCACCAGTAGCAAGAATTGCTGCCATTAGATTGCTCTTAGCAATAGCCTCTATCAATCATCTAATAATACTTCAAATGGATGTAAAAACTGCATTTTCAAATGGTGACTTAGATGAAGAAAAATATATGGAACAGTCTGAGGGTTTGTGATGCCAGGACATGAGAATAAAGTTTGTAAATTGGTTAAATCATTTTATAGACTAAAGCAAGCACCTAAACAATGGCATCAGAAATTTTACTATATGTGTTGATGTCACTTTTAGACTATGTGTTGATGTCAAATGGTTTTAAGATAAATGAGGCTGATAAATATGTATATAGTAAGAAAATAAATTCTTTATGTATCATTATTTGTATATATGTTGATGACATGCTTATCTTTGACCCTAATTTAGAAGTTGTGGAGGAAACTAAAAGATTCCTCACATCTAACTTTGATATAAAGGACTTGGGGAAGCTGGTGTGATACTTGATATCAAAATAGTGAGAAAAGAAAATAAATTAATTTTGACTCAATCTCACTACATTGAGAAAATGCTTAATTAATTTGAGCATACTGACCGTAAGTCAATCTCTACTCCTAAAGATCATCATATTAAGTTAAAGAAAAGTGATGAGAGCTGTATATCTTAACTTGACTATGTTAGGGTAATTGGTAGTTTAGTATATGTAATGACTAGCGTGAGGCCTGACATTGCATATGCGGTGGGCAAATTTAGTAGATATACAAGTTGCCCATGTAAACAGCATTGGGATGTTATATCTCAAATATTAAGATACTTGAAAGGAACTATTAATTGTAGTATAAAATATGTAGGCTGTTCCGGAGTGTTGGAAGGGTATAGTGATGCTAATTGGAATAATGAAATCCAAGATTCACTAACAAATTCCAGATGAATATTTATATTAACGGGTTCTATGATAGCATAGGGGTCAAATAAACAAACATGTATTTCACACTCTACTATGGAGTTTGAAATTATTGCTTTCGACTCTGCCAACAAAGAGGCCGAATGGCTAAAGAATTCATTATATGACAATCCCATATGGCCAAAACCAACACCTACAATAACAATATATTATGATAATCAAGCTACCATTGCGTGAGCTTGTAATGATTTATATAATGGAAAATCTACACATATTGCGAGAAGGCATAACTTCATTAAAATATTAATTGGAGATAGAGTAATTAGTGTAGAATATGTAAGATGAAGGAAAATTCTGCCTAATTCTTTAACTAAAGGCCTTGTCAGGGATGACATTAGTAATATGTCAAAACGAATGGGGTTTGAATATATTAAGTAATAATCTACAATGGGAACCCAACGTAGTCTTTTGTAACCTCAAAATTCTAAGTTCAATGTGGTAAAAAAAAATTGTACGTAAGATTAGTTTGGTCACTAGACGACAAAATATAATAGTACCCATTTATAAAAAAATCCATACAATGGATAAGTCTAGTGATGACTGGTCGGGCCTGGGTCGAATTGACCCCCTCTCAAACAACCGCTTGACTTTTGTGTGTGTCATTTGTGCAGCTCCTGCGTCACTTTGCTGATAGGTAAGTCCAACTGTGAGAGGATTTTAAAACTGATGAAGAGATGGACTGAAGCACCTACCTCACCGCAGTTTGAGTTCGTGGGATAAGCCCTAGCTAATGTCCTCTTAGATTAGCACGTGAAAGCCCTTTGACTATCTAGCAGCTCAGTTTGGACATGATCGACTCTTGAAAACTCAACACCTTATCTCAGAATCTCACTCAAGAAACTACGGATAGAGTTCGTATAAGATGTCCTCCTCTTTGATGTACCTTTTAATGGGTGAGTGGCTCTAGCTTGTTGGTTGAATGGTTTGAAAAATAGATAGAGAAAGGAGAGAGAGAAAATGAGAGAGAAAGAAGCCCCTCACGACCCTAGCACTATGTGACCTAGTGGTTAGAGTAGCAAGACGGTCAAAAATTCTAAGAAAGCTGACTCATGATGACCCCAACACGAGTAACTAAGCGTAAGAGAATCAATGCATCTTATAACCCGAATTTACTGTACAAGAAGGTGGTAAGAGTAGCAATCCTAAAACTAGGACCCTAAGACACTATCTTAGGATGACCCCAAGTCGAGTGTTTAGGAGATGAAAGAAGCGATTGACAAAGAAAGAGAAATAAGAAGATGGTGAACTAAAAATAAAGATTTAAAACAGTAATGGTTTAAAGAAGAGAAGTTGAAAGGTATGGATGTAAATGTAAGGAAAAATGGGCGGATAGAGGTAATGTGAGATTAAGGGCAGATAGAGGTTGGTGTGTGCTAGGGATGTGTGAAGGTCTACAGGTGCCACGCAGGTAAAAGCTAGGACGTGTTAGGGGCAGGCACAAGTTGGTGTACGTTAGATGTGTGCAGAGTGTGTGAGATGGGTTAAGTGTGGGTAGGGGTGTGCTAAGTGATGGCGTGAATGGTGAGTGTTGGATGATAGCACGGGCAAGGGTGTAGGTGTAATGGCATGGGAAGGGATGTGGGTGTGATAGTGCAGTTAGGGATGAGAAAGACGATTGTAGGCGCCAATGTGAGAGGTAAAGGGTGCGAGAATGTGAGGGTGTAAGGGTAAATACTAAACGCGAGCATGGGTGAGAGGCAGTGAAGGCATAGAGGAGTGTTGGGCGTGGGTGCGGGCGAGGGCACGAGAGATGGACGCTGTGGGAGTGTGAAGCTGTAAGGGTACGGGAGTGTGAGCGTGTAAGGGTAAATACTAAGAATGGGCATGGGTGAGAGGGAGTAAAGGCGAGGGCAGGAGTGCAAGGGGACGAGAGTGTGGAGGCGCTGGCAGGAGTGCAAAGGAAGTTAAGGCATAGAAGGCATGAGAGAATGTTGGGAGCAACCATTAAACAAGGGTGGAACACTCAAAAGTACCTAAAATTGTAAAAAAAATACACATTTAATGAATTACAATAATAGTCTCATATTTGGACCAAATGACCAAAATACCCCTAAGCATTTTTCAAAAATGACAAAACCGTCCCTCCATGAGGGGCCTCTTGCTATTATTAGTCTTCATGAGTTTTTCTCAGACATCTATAATGGTAATTCGGGTGATCAATCGTCGTAGAATCGATCGATGCTTGAACTATTGTGAACATTTGATACCCTTTGATCGTCTTGAAATAGATTGTTTAGGAAGAACCCAAAATCCGGCCAAGTCAATAAACTTTGCAATTCTTCAACCATCAATATGATTATAATCTATGACATTCCAAATCTTCATTTTCATCACAAATCAAAGAGGACACTATCACAACCATTTTGCAGTAAATGTCATCTGTTTTGGTCTCCATTTGAGCGTATTCCAAATTTGGGAAGTCACTTGAAAATAGGATTCCAGTGATCAAAAAAGTGTCATCTTCGACCACAAAATTCGTGTTATCCGGCCTTCGATCATACATAGAACTTGTGCCTAACTATAGCTCTTCGAAGCACGGTCTTAATGGACCCATACTTGCGACCATCCAACATTGGGATCTTCAGCTATGCCTCCCAAAGAATTGGATGTTCTCTTATATAAAATCTGAATTTTCATGTTTCTGTGCCCATCTTCTCTCTAGAAATTCTCTCATTTCAGGTCACGTCATGATGCATGCCTTATGTCAAAACGATCGGGTTGTCAAGATCTAGCTCGTGTTCAAATTTGAGCTTAACTAGACTCAAAACGAGCAAGTTATGATCATTTGAAAATCTTACCAAAATGCTAAAACACTAGTTTGTTGTGGCTGCACCGCAATAGTGTAAAACCCACCCTTTTATGGTACATTAGGCCAAGAATGGTCATGGAGGGTCCGATTGAGCCAAAATTTGATATTTAGGGGTTTTTGATGTTCTTAATGTAATGGCAGTGGTCTGGTACTGTTTAGAGACTCAAAAAAATAAGGTTGTAGTTGTATGGTCCATTTTTAGCATGATAGGAACTAGATCTGAAAATCAAGTTTCATCCTGATCATGTCAAAACTTATCAGAACGTGACGAAACTTTCTATGTCTCCATAGGATATCCCAAACTACCCTCTCGTGTAATTTGAAGCCATTCTGACACTTCTTTAGAGGTCGCCCAATTTTAGGCTTATTATTAAAGTGCTCCAGTGGTCTGGCGGTATCTTTGGTACCATTGAGACCAAGTTATTACTAACTCTCTCCTTATTCGCATTAGGAATATAAGTACATCAAAAATGATGTATAACAATAACTTGTATGTTAGTAGGATGAGCTATGCTCTTAATGTTGTTTTTGGATTATATTTAAGTAGTATTTTATATACAGGGGCACTCTTGATAGATACACTTACATAAGTGTAGAAGTGAGGCCGCTTCCTATGAGATAGACTCGTCTTTAGAGTACTTATGAAATCGGGATATAATTATAAGGCCCAAAACGTGCTGGCAACTAAAAAGACACCAGGATTGAATATTGTTTGTGAGTTATACTATCGGTCTGTTAGATAAGCAACCTACTTCAAAGTTATACACTACCACGATACTTGATGGACTTTGTAATGTACACTCTAAGTGAAATTTTAAATCGAAAGATACTTTCATGGTATGCAAATAATAAGTTTCTTATTTTTTCTTATTATTTTGAAATAGTGGAGGAAATTGTTAGTATTTTTTGTTTGAAAAAATGCTTAAGTGTATTTCAAAACAACTTTGATTTTATTGTTCTTTCCTAATTGCTTTGTAGAGAGAGAAAGATGTGGGTTTGAGTCCTATATTGAAGAGGATAGAGTTTATTGAGTTGTATTTAAGAGCACACATTTCCATACAATAAACTATAAGTACAAAAGAAAGAGAAGGTGCATGTACAGAGCACGCAAAGCATGCGACGTGCACACGCGCATGCATGTGCGTGTGCACAAACGAGGGCAAGAGTGCAAGGGTGCTTGATGGCGCACCTTGCACTTCGCACACTTACATTGGTGCATGAGGTGCCCCTCGCACGTGTACAGGTCAAGCTCATGGCTCATTATATTTTTATGATCCCAGCTTGTAGAGGGATCCAACGGTCATCTAGTCGGTAATACATGTGGGACATCCAATGGTCATCTAAGCATCGACGCATGAGGCGCCCCTCGCCGAGCACGTGTGAGTAGTGCTCGTGGCTCATTATCTTTTTGTGGGCCCGACTCATAGGGGGATCCAACTGTCATCTAGACATTAATACGTATGGGACAGATAACTGTCATCTAGTCGTTGATGTATGTAAGACATCCAGCGGTCATCTAGCCATTGATGAGATGGAAGCTAGTAACAACAGCCTTCAAGTGCATGTAACTTGTAGCTGTTGAGGTGCATGTAAATGTAACTTGTAGCTGTTGGGTGGGGCATGTAACTACCTCAATACTAAACGGGTAGCCTCTAGGTGCTCTTTAAGAAAGGGCCTCGTACCCATACGAGCTGTACACTTAAAACAATTTTTTAGCCTCTCAACAACACATTATTATCTGCAATTCCAACAAGCAAACTAGTAGGCCAACTCTCTCTACTCGATTTTGTCTCTTTCTCTCTCTGAACTATCAAGACTCTGGTGTTTAGTGTGTGGGTTCCAAGCTCAGGTGCATAAAGCTTAAGAACATTGTAAAAGACCTATTTGTTGCCCTTCTTATGCACATCAAATACTATAACGAAGGGGGCAAATATCATCTTGAGATAGCGCTCCTGCGTGCCCGAAAGCAAGAAGAGTTCGAGATCTAATTTTTAACCTCCCAAAAATGTTAGGATGAAAACCGGCTAGAATGACCACGAACCGACCGGTTGTATAGCTAACCGAGCGATGCTTTAGCTAACCAGACCAATTTGTTAAAAAACATTGAAATAACAGAAATAACATCTGTTACATAACAATCCACCGTTATTTGTAGCAGTGACCGATATATTATAAAGAACCTATGAGTCTTCGTTTGATTTGTTTTTAATTCATTTTTTTTTATTTTTTCAACATTTTTCAAACTTTTCCAATCAATTATTAATTGAAATTATTGATTTAATTATATAAAACGACCGATTGCAACAGGAAACACATCGAAAATTGATTATTTTTTTGTGGCCTTTTCTTTTCATATTTTCAAAAAAATCTGCCATATTGGCATATTGTGGCCTCGTTTTTTGGAATTTTATCAATCAAAATATATGGCTTTTATAGATAATATAGTTACTCAGTAGATTCTACTCCTAATTTAATACAAAATCTGAGATTGGGAACTCGATTTTATATGATTAGGGCGTCGACTCAGTTTTTCTGAACTAAGTTGAAAGAATTTGCCATACTACATGTTGTGGCCTCGTTTTTGGATTTTTATCAATCAAAATCTATGGCTTTTGTAGATAATAGAGCTAGTCAGTAGATTCCACTTTTAATTTCATTGAAAAACTGAGATTTGGAGCTCGATTTTGAGTGATTAGGTTATGGACTCAATTTTTCTGAACTGAGTTGAAAAAATCCTCCATATTCCAGATTGTGGGCTCATTTTTTTGTTTTTTATGAAATAAAATCTAGGGCTTTTGTAGACCACAGAGTTAATCAAAAGATTCAAGTCCTAATTTCATTGAAAATCCAAGATTTGGTGATCGATCTTGATAGATTAGGGTATCAACTTAGTTTTTTCTGAACTGAGTTGAAAAACATCCTCCAACCGCTCGATTTTGTGCTCGATTTGGTGATCAATTTTTACAGCTGAGATCACAGATATGAATTTCATTTGACTTTTCATTTAGTATTTTTTTTAGAGAAAATTACATAAATATCCATTATACTTTACGTTATTACGGATACACCAAATAGTGTGCGTCATTACACAGCTATCCGTTTTTCACCTTTCATAACGCTATTTTTTAAAAAGATAATTTTGCCCATTTTTGGATATTCAACATCCGAATTTATAAAATTTTTGGATGTTCAACATCCGAGAAAAGGCTTGAATAAAAACATTCAATTTACTATTTTTGGATGTTGAACATCCGAAAATACGTGATAGTGTATTTCACTTGGTCTTCTCAAAAAAAATCAAACCACCGTATACCTTTTTGCCACTGGATGTGTAATACCCAGGACTCAAATGACCACCAGATGGAGAATGAAGGTCCATGATTCGATCTTTAGGCAAAATAAGGCCTGTATACACTGCAAAATTTGCTGAAGTCCATGAATAGGCCTGAACATTAACACCCCATTTCTCAGAATCCAAGTCAAAAGCAGCTAGCGCTCTTTCACAACAGAGAAGTTCGATTTGATCGATGAATTGGTTTCCCCCATAATACTTAGCACCAGGCAAACCCTCTGAATACTTGTTCGTAAGGTGACTCCCTAAAGCTTCTAGAATAGCTTGACACACAAAATTCTCGGAAACCCTCTGAATCCCTTTCCATTGTCTCTGCTTCTCCTTCTCCATGAGAGCCCATAGATCAGGATCAATCGTGGCTAAAGGTTGCTTTCCCCAATCCCTAACTGCCATTCTCCTGGCTTCTAAATCCATAGGCGATGATGAACATGATTCATGTTGGTGCCTTTTCTGAGCAGAAACCACAGAGCCCTCCCTGTCTCTTCTTCTCTTCAAGTACATGGCGTAACCCAATATGCTGAATTCTTCTTCTTTCTGTTCCTCCACTTTTGTGTCTTCCACACAATTGCCGGAATTGCTATAATCAGATTGCTCAAACAGCTGCAATGGTATCGAGGAAGCAGAATTCGATGACTGATCATTTGGATGTTGAACATCCAAAAATGGGCAGCGTTGGCGTTTTTTTAAAATGACGTTATGGAAGATAAAAAACGGATAGTTGTGTAATAATGAAACTATTTGATGTAACCGTAATGACGTAAACTATAACGGATTTCTTCATAATTTTTTCTTTTTTTTAATATAATTTTTTAGTTGCTCGAGTATTTGTTCACCACTTTATTTTACTAAAAAATTAATTATGCAAAAAAGTATTTTTTAAACTTGAAATAACATACTCAAAATGCCTTGTTTGTAAACATTATAAGCTGGTTCCCATTTTGATTTTTTTTAAATGATGGGTTTTAGTTTTTATTGTAAAAAATGAACGTTTCTTTAAAAAATTATACATGTTTTTTTGTACTCCCTGCCCCTTGAATGCAAACTATTACCTCTTTTGGCTGTAATATCCTCAATCATATTACTGAACTATATGTAACGTAAGTGCTCACGTCAAGTAAATGTTTTGATCGATTTCGATTGAATCTCGTGATTAATTTACATGGAAATTGACCATTTGTGCTGCTGCTTTTATATAAGGAAAAAAAACCAGTGTTCTTTTTGTTAGTTTGATCTAGTGATTTAAAAAATGGATGGGCGGCCCAGATTGGGCATCCCAAAAATACATCCGGATCAGTGGATTGACATTTTGGATCGAGAATTGATAAGATTCAACATTAAACAAAATTTAAGAGAATTATTGAAAATCAGTACAACTATTATTTTTTAAGAATCCAATAAAAAATGAGCGTACTACATTAATATCTTTTATTTTTTACATCAATAAGCTAATATCGAGATGTTCTTTCCTTGTATGAAGATTTTCATCAAACATTTATTAAAACCTAACTAATTACAATATTAGACATTGAAATTAGAATTATTGGTTTGTATTTTATTATTTTATCATCACTTTACTGTACAAATAAGAATAAATTTGAAATTTGTTTTATAATACCATATAATTTAAAAATCTAATTTACAACTATAACAAAAAATAATACATTGCATAATATACATAATAAATAGTACCTAATATTTAACATTGCTTGTAAATATAGGGTTCTTTCCTACTTATTTATTATTTTCTTTTTTTGAAATTTAATTTAGTATTTTTTTAAAATAGCTAAAAAAACTAGAAATCACAAAAAAAAAAAAAAAAAAAAAAGAAACAAAAACAAAACAAAACAAAACAAAACAAACGAAACAAAACAAAAAACAGAAAACAAAAAACAGAAAACAAAAACAAAACAAAAAAAAACAAAACAAAAAAAAACAAAACAAAAAAAAACAAAACAAAAAAAAACAAAACAAAACAATACAAAACAAAACAATACAAAACAAAACAAAAAAAAACAAAACAAAAAAAAAAAACAAAACAAAACAAAAAACAAAGCCTAAATAGTAAATTGATAATATACATAATACAAGACTACCTAATATCTCACAAAATTATTTTAGATATTCAAGATAAAATTAATTATCATCTACAAAAGCTCTCAAATAATTAATAGTGCATCAAAGTTCATTTAAAAACATTAAACTTTTAGAGTTTGTGTAGTAACTTTATGTTAAAAATAATATGAATTTTTTGTGGAGATTTTTCTAGTCGAGATTGAACCTTGATTCCAACTCATTTAATAAACTCTACAACCATTGTTTATCCCAACATATATGGAGTCAATCTAACACCATTTAATAAATTTTTCAACCATTATTTATCCCAACACAATTACTATTACTTATCCCAATATTTATACGCTCAATAAAGCACCACTTAAATAACTCGTTAACCATTATTTATCCCAACACAGTAGCAGCGGCTAGAGAGAGACTGATAAAGATATCCCACATCGAATATTTGGAAGAAATCATAATTTAAATTTAGTAGAATGGTGAGATCACGCGTGCGCGGTGTGGGATTGAGATGGCGTGCGACATGTGTTAAGGTCATATACAATGCACGTGGTGGATGGGCTTCGCAATTAGGACTTTTTGGGGTAAGTCAAGAGACTCGTTTAAAGCAGTTGTGGCTAAAAAAGAGGCGCGTAAGTAGATGAGTCACATTTGTTACACAATCCATGATGTCACGTATACCGAATCTCAATAGAAAACGGTCGAATCTTGTTTTATGGCCGGACGGACTGGCCGATACCCGGTTTCATATTGGATCGTAGAGTTTTTAAACACTGGTTTGATCAAACATTTCGCATGAAAACAATCGAATATGATATATGATTATTTAACTTATCCGGATCACCTGAGTTTTGGATCGAATCATCAATTTTTTAAACACTTGTTTGATCAAACATTTCGCATGAAAACAATTGAATATGATATATGATTGTTTTCAAAGCATTTGATTACATTTGTAGTAGATTAATGATCCTTTCGGATGGTGTATTTGATCAATAAAGTTATTTCAAAGCTTATCAAATGGTTACTGCTTTATTAGCAATAGCAGTGGTGTCCCAGAAAAAATAGTTTGTCAAATTTTGCTTGTTAATTATTGACTAATATGTTATTGGTTTTCTGAACAAAGTATTGATCTAATTCATCTTGAGAGACAACCTTTAGTTTATAATGTCGTATTCTATTTTTTAATAGAAGATAAAATCTTTTTTGGGGTAATTAGATGTTTTGGGTATGCACTATGTTATCAGTGGATTTTTTTCTTATTCTGTGAGGTCTATATCACTAAAGAGATTTATATGCATGAATGACATGCTCGTCAGTACGTCCATGTTCCCCTTTTGATAATTCACATATTTTCACGCATATCTATATCATGTGATTAACTGTTGGAGGGATTGCGTACTTCTTATATATTAGCGACTTAGGGACAAATGTCCAAAGAGCCTAATTTTATACTGTTGAAAATTTTGAGGGAAGAGATGGACCCACTTTTAGGATTAGTGGCAGTGTCCTGAGATTATCGATCGTAAAGATCAAGTTTTTACCAGAACTGTGAGAATTTTGTAAATTTGTGTGTACTTCTCCATGGCCATGAAACCCTTCTTAAATAGCGATGGAGGAGGCCGTTCTCCAACGTTCGGCTTCCGCCTGAAATCTCTGAGAAAACGTAGCCCTGTAATCTTGAGAAGTGGGTGGTTACTTTCTAACTGTTAGATAACTGCACTTTTGTTCTCCAAAAAGCCTCATTTTTAGTGATAAGTATTAAATTATAAGAGAAATAAATGTTGCACGTTTAAAGACCCCATGGCCACACACATGCACCAACATCTTCCACTTGGCTATGAAGGTCAGATATATTATCATAAAGTCTTTACCACTTAATGAATTTAACATTTATGTGCATATTTTTGTGATGAGGCTTTCACGCAAGTGCGATTATATAACAAAAAAAATATACAAAGTCATGCCATGGTTTTTCACGTTGATGCGGTTTTTCCTCTCATGGCCAAGACATCAAAAAATATCCTATTTGGGAGTTCCTGACTTAAATATTTCTAAGTCTCATCAAAGCTACACTCTTTGATAATATTTCTGTACTCAATCCCTTTGTTAAAGGGTTCACAATCATATCTGAAGATAGCAAATCCCTTTGTTAAAGGGTTCACAATCATTATTTTCAATAATATCATAAATATAATGATAATCAATTCTAATGTGCTTACCTTTGAAACTATAAGCTTCATTTCTAATTGATGAAATAACAGCTTGATTATGACAAAAAAATTTAACAGGTCTGTCGGCTATATCCAGCTTCAAATCATTTATGAAGCGTTTAATCCAGACTGCATAAGTTGTAGCAATGCTACAAGCAATATACTCGGCTTCCATATTATACCGAGCTACACAATATTGTTTCTTACTAGACCAAGAAACAAATCCACCTCCAAAGAGGAATACAATTCCTGAAGTCGATTTTCTATCATCAAGGTCTCTTGCAAAATCTGCATCAGAGTACCTAGTAACCTCTAAGTTGTCAGTTTGGAAGCACAACTTGTAATTTTTAGTTTTTTGAATATATCTGAATATCATTTTTACAGCTTGCCAATGAGTCATCCCAGGATTACTCTGAAATCTACTTACAAGACCATATGCATGACTCAAATCAGGTCTTGTACACAACATGACATAATTTATGCATCCTACAGCTTGAGCATATGGAATTCTTTTCATTTCAGCTTTGTCGTTATCATTTAATGGACACATTTTCTTTGATAATTTCAAGCCTTTACAAACAGGTGTATCTATGGTCTTACAATTTTCTATCTTAAACATCTTTAAAACACTTTCTAAATAATTTTCTTGAGATAAACATAGAAGACATGAACTTTTATCTCTTGTTATCTTAATGCCCAATACATATGAGGCTTCTCCCATATCTTTCATCTCAAAATGAGAACTTAGTCATGAT
>NW_006499973.1:402642-416244 GCF_000471905.2 Amborella trichopoda | reverse complement strand
TAGTTAAATTTTTAGACTAATTAAAAATTTAAAAATTAAAAAATATAATAACATGCCACGATTTTTTTTACAATGATATTCACTTTAATTCCTCATGATAATATAGTTTAACAACATGTATTTTTTGCATTAAAAATTTTAAAAATTAAAAATAAATTTTTAATGTAAAACTGCATTAAAAATATAATACAGTTTAACAGCATGTATTCGTTAATGTATTTTTTAGCATTAACAACAAATTAAAAAATACAGTTTTGTATTAAAAATATAATAACATGCCATGATTTTTTTACAATGACAATACAGTTTAACAACATGTATTTTTTGCATTAAAAATTTAAAAATTAAATTTTTAATGCAAAACTGCATTAAAAATATAATACAGTTTAACAACATGTATTAGTTAATGTATTTTTTTGTATTAACAACAAATTTAAAAATACAGTTTTACCATTAAAAATATAACAACATGCCACGATTTTTTTACAATGATAATACAGTTTAACAACATGTATTTTTTGTATTAAAAATTTAAAAATTAAAAATACTTTTTTGGTGCAAAACTGCATTAAAAATATAATACAGTTTAACATCATGCATTTGTTAATGTATTTTTTTGCATTAACAACAAATTAAAAAATACAGTTTTGCATTAAAAATATAATAACATGTATTTTTTTGCATGAATAATCTATCAACATGCAATTTTTTGAACTAGAAATTTAAAGATAAAAATTAAAAATATTGTTTAATTCGTCATGATAATCAAAAACAATTTTTTCGAAAAATCACGATTTTTCAAAAAAATTGATCATGAACTAAAAAAAAAAAAAAACCCAGTTCTTCACAGACCAACCTAACATCAGTCATTTCAACTAAAAAATCCCCCTCAAATCGAATAAATTACATCAAATTGAATACATGTTTTGATAAACAACACTAAGGAATCAAAGCCCTATAATATTAACACATTATTATCAAAATATTAAATAAAATCGATTGAATTGAGGGAAACAAAAAAAAAAAAACACAATTCTTCACAGACATCAGTCATTCAATCTCAAAAATCAAGCTCAAATTGAATAAATCAGATAAAATTGAATACATGCGATAATAAACAACACTATAACGAATCAAAACCCTATAAATTCAACACATTATTTGCAAAATATTTATTGAAATTGAGAGAATGGCGGAGAAAAAAAAAAAAGTCGGTCCTTTTTTTTTTAACAGACATCAGTCTTTTTTTCTCAAAAATCCAACTCAAATAAATATAATCTAATTGAATACATGTGATGATAAACAACTCTACAACGAATCAAAACCCTATAAATTTAATGCCTGATTTGTAAAATATTGACTGAAGTTGATCGCATGGCAAGAAAAAAAAAAAAAAAACATTTCTTACCTGTTCTTCGTGCGCCCATGCCTTCAAACTCAAAATTGATATGTATTCATCCAAGATAATCACAAATTATGAACAAAAAATTTTGACCAACACTCTTACGATCACTTACCCTGAAATTTTACAAAAAATGATGCATTCTTTCGCTTGAAATCAGTGAAATGGCGGAAACCCTAAAGCTCACTCTTCGATCCAAATTTTTTTATAAAAAATGGTGCTTTTTAATTCGTTTCATTGACTCAAATGGATGAGAAATTTGAATTAAAGCCTGCAAGATCCGTTCATAAGGCTGAAAAAGTTGAAAATCGCTGACAAAATGACAAAAAAAAATTGAAATCTCGTGCAGAACACTGTGCAGCCCGTGTTCTTGCAGGTGACTCGGTTTGACTTGGGAATCGCCCGGTTCTCTATGGACACGAGCGCTTCCCAGTTTATTGGTGGAACAGGCTCGGACTATACCCGAGTCAAACCGGGAGAGTCCAGCTCGACTCAGCGATTTTTTAAACTGTAGTTGTGTGCATAACAATTTCAATAATCCAATAAAATTATGCACTAATTTTCAGCAATATATGGAAGAAAGAAAGGTGCAAGCCCATTGATTTCAGCAATTATGTGTGTCTTTATCTTTCTCTCTCTAAAATTTCAGCAACCTTTTATATATTTATTTATTTATTTATTTATTTATTTATTTATTTATTTATTTATTTATTTATTTATTTATTTATTTATTTATTTATTTTTTTATTTTTTTATTTTTTTATTTTTTTATTAGTTTTATTTTTATAACCATCAACAACGATTTCTATTGAAAAAGTTCGCCTCAAAAAAAATTATTGGTTACATAATGGCACACAAAAAAAAAAAAAAATCAACATTAAAAAAAAATGTTACCTTGATGATGAACAAGAAATAAAGGCCAAGAGAGAATAAAAAATATGTGATTTGTTTCTCTCTAACTTTCAATAGAAATCTCCTATTTACAAAGTGCATATATCAAAAGTGTAGATGGTTTAAACAGAGTGCGTCTACTTCTGTTGCTTTAACAAAGTACAACTATTAACTTGCAAAAGTTATAATAATTTATGAGAGAAAATAGCAACAGATTGATATCAAAGGATTTCAGCTAATTTTGACAACAATAAGATAAACCCAACAATAGAACAATTATCTTAGAGATAATAACGAATAAATAATAAATTGACCCATGGCTTATGAAATCAACTTTCTCAGAGATGATAAATTTCAACAGAGTAAATAGAGAATTGATAAAAAATAAATAAATAAGAGAGATATTGTTCAATAAAATACAAACTCACAGGAAACCAAACAATCGATTTTGATCCTAGGACCTGTGGGTTATGAGCAAGAATTAACTAAATAAATAAATAAATGAATAATGAAACCTAGGAACGATAGGTTACGAGCCCACCACGCTTCCACCACCCGCTCTGATACCAATGTGAAAAACTTGAAGGAAGAGAAGGACCCACTCCTAGGATTAGAGGCAGTGTCGTGAGACTATCGATCGCAAAGATCAAACGTTTACCAGAACTGTGAGAACTCTGTAAATTTTTGTGTACCTCTCCATGGCCATGAAACTCTTCTTCAAGAGCGATGAAGGAGGTCGTTCTCTAACGTTCGGCTTCCTCTTGAAATCTCTGAGAAAACGTGACCCTATAATCCTGGGAAGTGGGTGGTTACTTTCTAGCCGTTAGATAATGACACTTTCTCTATCTAAAAAGCCTCCTTTTTTTAGTGATAAGCATTAAATTCTAAGAGAGAGAAATATTGCACGTTTAAATGCCCCATGGCCACACACACGTACCAACATATACAAATGACAACAAAAGATACAAAGAATAGAACGAGATGCAACTAACTGCACAATGACAATATTGTCTCATTACCCACAGAAATGTACAAATGATAAAACAATCTAGAGAAAATCTTTTTCACTTTAAGCACCAAATATGAATAACTCAGTATGCCCTGTGGTTGGCGGGTTAGATTATAGCCATGGAGCTCTAAATTTGTCTATGGTGCTGCTGGTAATTTTATTATCATGTTATGCTCCCATTTACTTATATTTCTTTTCGAATTACTAATTTCTAAGTGTAAGCAGTAATCTTATTAGCTCTAGCATAACCCAGATAAGATCAAATAGTTACTGTATGAAAGGCCATATTAACCTTGCATATGCAGTGACACATTTGTAGGAACTATTTCAATCTCCATATCAGCAAGAGAGATGCATGCAATGCTCCACTGTAAACTTTGAAAATGGATCTCCTGAACCCATACAAGGTACACACTGAGGGAAATGGAGAGTTTCAATTGGATATATGGTACTATACTTCAATGTCATGTGAATCATAATCTAGTAACTAGGACATAGGAATCATGAATTAGGGAACCTTTGTTTTTTTTTTTTCAGGATATTCAATTTTTCAATAAGTTTTAATGAAATGTGATTTTCAAGAAAGTTTATAAGAAAACTAAAAGATGAGGAAGTGAGATGCGGCATGCCAATATAACGTAAAAGTAAATGACAAAGGAAAAGTCAGATGAAATTTTTGTAACAAGGAAATGGGTGGCGGTATTTTTTGCCTAAAAGAGCACCTTGCTAGGGTAAAGAATAATATCACATGTTATAACGAGGTGCCAACAATAGTAAAAGAACAAATGTTAAAATTACCAGTAGGTGGAAAAGGAAAAAATATGCTAAGACAAAGGGATGTGAAGGAGACAAAGGGATGTGGAGGAGCTAGGGAGGGGATCCGAAATTCCCATAGATGAGGTTGAGGATCAAGAAGCAGAGTTCAAAGTGAAAATGGAACGAGCTAAGATTGCCAACCTCCAAGAGCTAAACTATAAACAAATAGAAATTCAAGAGATGTATGGTAAAAGAGATGGTGCATCATCTAGCCACCAGCCTCAACTTGTAGTATTGGATATGGGAGGATGCGATCCTTCAATGCTTAAGTCCACATCTAGTAGACTGAGACGTAGTTTCTCTAGTTGCCCATCATCTTATAGTTAATCATCTACTACTCACCGACCTAAACCTGTAGATGTGCCACTAATGACCCACGAACCCTCTTGACTTGACCCCCACAAGCCACAATACCATCAGAAAAAATAAAATTTTCTTCAGTAGAAAAATCAGTGGAAAAGGAGAGAAACATGATTAGCATGTTTTGGTATACTAATGCTCTTCCATTTATTTCTATGAATTCAGACTACTGCCCACAGATGGTATCTGTTATAGCTGATGCATGGCTGGGAGAGCCCTAACTGAAGGAGCTTACATGGCCATGTTTAGAAGATGTTTTCCATGATGTCGATAAGCATATTACGTAGTTCAAGATCTATTGGTCAGGCACATGAGTGACCATCATGACAGACGGTTAGAAGGACAAAGCCCACAATTATCTTGTCAATATTTTAATAAGTTCCCCTAAGGGCCTTATTTACCACTCTAGCACTGACCTATCAAATAAAAGACAAACTACAAGACTGTTATGCGCGCACATAGACAAGAATGTAGATGAGGTTAGGACTAAAAATATGGTCTAAGTAGTGACTGACAAATGTTGTGAATTACAGGAAAGCAGACTTGTTGCTAATGGAGAGAATACCCAATCTTTATTGAACTCCTTGTGCTACCCACTGTATTAATTTGATGCTTAAGGATATAGGGAAGCTAAAGAGGGTTAAAAATTATATTTTGAAATGTAAGCCGATTAAAAAATTCATCTATAGTCACATGTACCTTCATGCTTTGATGAGGAAGCATTACATGTGAGAGATTGTCAATGAATCCAATACTAAGTTCACCAAAACGTTCTTTATTATACAATAAATGTTGAGCAATAAGCCAGGATTGAGGTCAATGATATACTCTAACAAGTGGCAGACTGATAGGGAAGTAATGAGTCAACGTGGAATGAAGGTTGAAAGCATCCTTGTCGACTAAAAGTATTTGAGCTCACTGCAATTCTGTAACTAAACCTCTAATGCAAGTGTTGAGGTTAGTTGGGTCTGATTATAAGCCAGCAATGGGGTTTCTAGTCAACGCAATGAGACACACACGTGAAGCCATAGTTCAAAATAACATATGGACTGATGAGATATTGGTGATCGTTGATCATAGGTGGAGACACCAACTCCATTGCGATATCCATGAGGCAGGTAATTTATGATTCATTGTTGCAATTCATATTTTTATCTCAACTCTGAGTAACTTTATCATAATTAATAATATAATAAACCATGTACATGGTTCTTTTTTAACCCACAAAACTTGTACTCTAATGCCACATTATGTGATGCAGATATCATGGAGGTGTGAGAAACTGTATCTACATGCTTGAGTCTGACCTTGATACTCTGTTGGAATGTATGTCGCAAGTAAACTTTAAGCAAACGGGTTTGTAATAAAAATTTTAATTCAAAATAATGAATTGCATTTCTATGTTGTACTAATTTCTCGTCTTCACTTTTTGTTCTTTGTAGCTTATCATGTACATGAAGAAAATGGGGAATTTGCATACAACAATACCAAAAAAACAACTGCAAAATTGCACCTAGGTTAGTTATAACTTATAATAATTTAGTACAATACTATTTGTGGGTTTCTAAAAATTAATTATTTTTCTATTATGTTTGTCTATGTCAACACAATGGTGGACGATACACGGAATTTGATCAAAGCAATTAAAAAAGATTGGAGTAAGAGTACTGAGTCAAACATGTGCTTCCTCAAGGTGGGAGAGAAATTAGAGTAAATTCTAGTGAATACATTCCCCTAGGAATAATAGGTTAAAGACTCAGATGTTGTACAACCTAGTTTACGTCCACTACAACTTGAAATTGAGAAACACACCAATCAACCTTAATTATATCTTTTGGAAGGACTTTGCCGATGAGTGGGTATCGCAGAGGACCCCATTACTAGACCAAGATTTCCTTAAGGGGGCAGTTGCCAATATGAATGATAATGTGAACGTTGTAGTACCCAGTGAAGGAGACATGGTAGTGGACATGGACATTGACTATGACAAGTATGAAGAGGAAGAAGATGAGGAGCAGGATAACAAGGAAACAGATGGGACAGTAGAAACAGATTGGCAATATCCAGTTGTGGAGAAATGGGAAAGGGCACAACATGATAAGGTACCCGATGTATAGGAACATGATCCACTGAGATTGGCTCGAGAGGAAGTCCATGCATCGAGGCATAACAGCTACTTGACAAGGGAGAGACAAACTCGCAGCCTGTAGTGTAACCTGGTTATTTCTGATGACGACAATGTTGAAGCTGCTGAGGGCCACAACACAGAATACCATGGGGGAGACCACGAAGGTTAGACAAGTCTTACGAGAATTTGGCCAAGGGGGTACCACGGGAAATGTTCCTGACTGGTGAGGGAACACAACTGCAACACTAGAGAGTCCACCAGGGCCTTACTCAGCCTTTTCGCCCAGTGAATCCTAATATCTAGACTCACCACTCTCATTACTACTAGCATTGTTAGTTGGACTTTAGCCATTGTTAGTTGGACTTTGTAACTCCCTCAATTGAATTAATGTGAAATTCTAAATTGTCTTTCATATCTCCATAGTATTCATATATTAATTTATATAAAAAATTGATCCAATTTTTTTTTTTAAGATAAATGTAAGTAATAAGGTAGTATATATTTAATCTATGTTTTTCTGTATATTTTTTTTTTCTGGTTAACCCAATACTGGTTTTTACCAATTCCAGCCCAATGCCCGGTTAACCATTTCTGTCGATTTTTTGAACATGGCTCATTTCTACATATGAGTTCTAGGACTCATAGAAACATTGCCCCCTTTTTGTTTCACCATATTTAGTCCTCTACAATTTACAATTTAGGGTCATTTGTCTCTTCATATATGAGTCCTATGACTCATGGAAAAAAATTTGTTTCCTGGGTAAGGACATTAGTTTTCAAGTAATGAATAATGTTTGGGAGTTTTAGCTTTTTGCTTTGACTTAGTTCTATTGAACCCCTTCAATTTTTTATTTTTTTTTTCGACAAGATTAGTAGCTTTATTAATGAATCGTGAAAGTAAAAAGATTACAACCCCCTAAAGTTTTTAAAATCTAAAATATTTTATGATCCCATGAGGGCATTTTCCCTATCTACTTCTTGAAGCAAAACTCAATCTAAGAGTACTTTTAGGAGAAAAATATTAGGATGTAACCCTTTCAACCTAGAAAAACTCAATCTAGGACTACTTTTAAGAGTCAAATTTTGGGACGTAACCACACAACTATGTTGACAACTTTTTTTTTTTTTTGAGGAACAGGTAACCATTTCATTTCATCATAACATCTTTAATGGAGTATATCTTTCAAAAGTAATAGAGATCACACTATTACAAACATACAACCTACAATACAAAAACCAAAAAAGAAAAAGAAAAAGACATCATAATACTACCACATTTAGGCTTGATAGAGCTACACCTTCCTTAGCCAATTTGTCAGTTTCCATATTTGATTCTCAAAAAACAGGAAATTCACAGTCATACTTTCATAAACTGCAAATACTTCTCTAACTAAACCATGTAGTAGCCAGGGAAACTCAGCTTCTCTCTTGATCCACTTAACAACATTAAGCAAAATCCCTTCAATCCAAACTGATTTATTAAATTGTTTACTAAGTTTCACTCCTTGAAGTAGAGATCTCAATTCTGCTTCATTTATCATTATATTCCCAGCTGGCCCTGAATATTTTAGCAATATTTTTCCCCCACAGTCTCGAATGATGCCTCCCACCTCTGCTAGGCTTGGATTGCCCATTGAACGTCCATCAAAATTCAATTTCACCCATCCTTAATCTAGTGCCTTTCACAAACCAATTCTAACTTCTTTAATACACTTTTCTCTCATCAAAATATGCAAATTATAAATCAAATTTGTGCGAGACACACCCCACCGCATCTTATTGATAGCTAACCATTCAGCCACAGTCACTCTGATTTTTTCTTGTAATTCAATATAAGGTTTACTGAAGTTTTCAAAACATCTCATGTTCCTTTCTTTCCATAACTCCCATACTATAGCAGCTTTAACCACTTTCCAAATACATTTTCCTCTTTCCAATAACATTAAAGTCCCATCCATTAATGAATCTATTAGCATGTGACTGAAAATTGGTTTGGACCCCTAGCGAATTGAATACCCATCTCCAAATACTCTTTCCCTTCAACACAATCAAAAAACATAAGTTCCACAGTTTCTTCATTATTTTTACAAATCAAACGCACATTTGGGAGAACTTTACCTCTTTTAATCAACATATCCACAATTAATAACTTCTTTTGAGTTAACAACTAAATAAAAGCCCAAATTCGCAAAGGAATTGGCCATCTCCAAACTTTAGCAATGCTTCTATTTTCCCATCTAATTCTATTATAAAACAACATATTATAGGCAGATTTCACAGTGAACTTAACAGAACTAGTAGGGGTCCAAATAGATCTATGACCTTCATCAGGGAAATGAAAATACTGCTATAAAAGAATTAAACAATTTACTAATTTATCTGTCACAACATTACTAACTCTTCGGTAAGGGCACTGAATATCCCAAATGGCATTAAAGCCTTTTCCACTAACCATCTTGCTAATCATTTTACTTTTAGTTTTAACCTTACCAAAAAAGATTAGGAAATTGATACTTTAAGGGACCATTACCAATCCAATTTTGCTGCCAAAATCTAACAAAAATCACCTTTCCCCACCATCATCTGCATATTACTAAGAAAGAATATCTGATGAGCAACAATCCCCTTCCATATAGAACTAATACCATTTTTATTTTTCCCCTTTGCAACCAAACCAAGTTCAATATCTTCCCCATATGTTTCCCCTCGTATTTTCCTCCATAATCTCTTAACGGATTTAATCTCTTAATCATGAACCCCAAAAAATATAAATGTATCATCGGCATATTGAAGATGTGATACCACAGTTCCAGCAGTTTTGACTGTGAATCCATTAATAATACCCATATCAACAACAGATTTCAGCATCACACTCCCATAATAGTAAAAAGAGAAAGGAGAACGAGGATCTCATTGCCTTATACCCCTTGATGCCTTAAAGAAACCTTTAGGTTTACCTTTTATCAAGATTGAAAAATGTGTAGATACCAAGCATCCATTAATCCATTTTAGCCACCTATCACCAAATCCCATCACCTTCATAGTTTGCAATAGTTTTTTCCATTCTACCTTGTCATATGCTTCTTCCAAGTCAATCTTCCAAACAATTCACGGATTATTCTCAGCAATCCTTGAACTCATAACTTCCTGAGCACATAACATATTGTCCGAAATTTATCTGTTTTGAATACATGTTGACTGAGGGCCTGTAATAACCATGAGTAAGACTCTTTTAAGTCTAATAGCCAAACATTTCGCCAAAATTTTATATAGACTTATCAAGAGACTAATTGGTTGAATTTATACTACTGTTTACCATTCCTTATTAAAAAAAACCCATTAACCAACCCAAAGATTTCAACATTTACTTGATCCCAAAAGTGCTGATAGAAACCTAAAGGGAAGCTATCTGGTCCAGGTGCTCGGTCACCTGCCAGACTAAACACAGCTTCCTTAACTTTCAATTCTGAGAAAGGCCTTTCCACCTATTAACACCATCAGAAGACAATTTCAAGAAAAGAACCTGACTAAAGTCAGCTTTGGGTACAAACCCAGCAGTGAAAGCTTCTTGAAAATGCTTCACAATAGCATTCCCAGCCAAGCATCATCACCCTCCATCACCCCATCAATCTTTAAACCGTGAATATTGTTACCTCTCTTCCTAGCATTAGCAGTTGCATGGAAGAAATGAGTATTCAGGTCTCCCTCTTTCAGCCATCTAACTTTAGCTCTTTGTTTCCAATAAGTTTCCTCCTCCACCAAGGAAATCTGTGAGTCCCTATTAAGATTATTTCTCAAAGTTTTGTCATCCCAATGTATGACGACCAAATCCCCTTCTTTCAGATCAATCTCAGCCCATGTATTCAGAATCTCTTCTATCACCTTCTTGTAGTTCACTCCAGTAATCTCTTTCCATTTTGTAAGCTCTTTCTTAACATACTGCGCCTTTTTCGAAACTTTGAAACCATTCCAACCCTCTACCCCCGCTACTTGCCAACAATTTTTTACTACGTCATTAACGACCTTATTCTTGATCCAAGCCATTTCAAATTTAAAGTAACCACTACTATGAATTGGAGTTTCACTTTCTCATAACAGAGGACTATGGTCAGAAGACAATTTGGGAAGACCCCTAACCCCAGCCTCAGGAAACATTTCTTCCCAACTATTAGTGACCAAAAACATGTCCAATCTAGTTAAAATAGTGTTAGTACAACAATTATTAGATCAAGTATACTTGGTCCCAATTGCCGGAAGATTCAAGAGACCAAATTTAGAGATAAAGCTCGAGAAACCTTGCATGCAAGAATTATTTCTATGAGGACAACTAGACTCTTCAAGCCATCTAATAACATTGAATCCCATCCTAAAATCCAAGGTAAAGAAAACTCTCTACCAAATTTAGAAATCTCAGCCCAAAAATCCGGTCTATGCAAAGGATCATTTGGCCCATACACATTAGTTAACATGAAGTAAAATTACAAGAATTAATAAAAAAACTACAAGAAATAGACCATATATCAATAGCAGTCCAAATACAATAAAGAACACTATGATCCCAAAGAGCCCATATGCCACTAGAACCACCTATAAATTCTTTACAGCAGAATTGTAGATGTCTATTCCCCCACACAGATTTAATAGCAAACAAAGAAGGACATACTATTTTAGTTTCTTGAATTGGAACCAAATCAAGACCATCACGCTTAATCACCATCAGAAGTTCAAATTTTCGCTTCTTACCACACAAGCCCTGAGTATTCTAGGTTAAAACCTTATCATTTAGAGATAGACAAACTATGCCTGATACCATACCTGCTAGCATATACAGTACCGGACTCACCAGCAACCTTGTTTTTACCTTTTCCCCCACCAACAGAAGCAACACCTCTCTTCTTCGAAGCAACATGTCTGAATGACTCTTTACTGTCGTCCTTTGCTACAGAACGATCAGGACTAGGCATGCTTCCACAATGGCATCAGTAGAACCCAGGGAACGCACTTTCATACCTTCAAGCATAGGCACAACCTGATTATGCTCATCTTTTTTACCATCAATAGCTAGTATCATATTCAAAGGGACAACATTTTCAATAACCTCTTCATCGCCCCACTGATGCTTGTGCGAAGATTTACTCACCTCCATACTAAGAGGCATCAGACTATCATCCAAATGTTTCTTTTCTTCTTCCCCATCAATAACAATAACTAGCTCTTTCAGCCAGTCACTGCCATCAGACTCATTTGGGGGCTTAATATTCCCTGCAAACACCGAAAACCCCTCATCTCTTCAATTATAATATTTATCTGAGTCTGCTTCACCATACCACTTCTCTCTCTCTCTCTCAATCCACTTTTGAAGAACCTCCTTCAAATCTTTCTACAATTCACCGTAATAATCATCCATGAATTCTGCTATTTTTTCTATCCTATAACCGCTTTTCAAACCATACCCAATTGCATTCTGTCTTTTAGATTTCCAAATCTGTACTGATGATACAACTTCCTCAAAATTTCCTTGCCCATTTTGCACTTTAAGTGAATCCTTAGACAAAACCACTTAAACTGAAACCGATGGATTAAAATCCACCATAAGATCTACAACCACCTTCTCATTTTCCTTAACAACCATCCGATTACCGATCGAACTACTATCATTATCCTGAATCATCATCTGCCCCTTCACCACCCAAGCTAGTTTGGCGCCCAAAATATACCCCTAGTTTGAAAAAAGCTAGGCTGTCTTGATGCACGCGTCATACTTCCACTTAAGCCACATAACTCGTCATCTCCCCTGAAACACTATCTTGCCCTGATCACCAAATTTACCTCCCAATTGATGAACTTTAAACCTATCATCCTTAACAGCCTTCCATCCTTCATTACCAGAAACACCTTTATTCCCAATTAACTCCAAATTCTGACTCTCAGTCTTTTCTAATACACCCTGAATATCTTCAATATGAATATCCAACAAAAATTCAGAATTCTTCGCCTTAATGATAATCTTCTATAGGAATAAGAATTCCACTCATTTTTTCATACGAATAAAACCAATCTTTGATCCATTAATCGAGCTCCAATCAATTTAAACAAATTTACCACATTGAGAAGCAATCAATTTAAACACATCAAAATTCCAAATATGAAGAGGTAAACCATCAATCCTGATCCAATTTTTTTCAGGTAAAGTTTTAGAATCATTGATCGATACACTCCAATCTTGAATAGTTAGTAAACTCCCTCTAAATTTCCAATGGATTTTTGAAAGGATGTCATCAAAACTTGCAAAGAAAAAAATTTTAAACACACTCTATATGTTCCTGAGATAGATATTGTTACAAGATTGAACTGAGAAATTGGACAGCAAATCTAAATTCCAAATGCAAAAGCCTAAGAATTTAAAATCTAGATTTTCCTTCTTTCTTAGGTAGATCCCAAAAATTCGGATTGAAAGAAGCTCCCAAGTAACTCTTTTGCCAAGGGAAATAATATAGGCTCCCAAGGGAACAAGCCCTATGCACCAATCGTTTCAAGGTTGTATCTCTCTCTCTCATATGATTCTTGATTCCTTTAAAGCAAGTCTACCTTTTATATCAAGAATTGGGCTTAAGTTTGAGTGGTTAGCGGTTGACGTTAAGCAACACCATATCTCAAACTTAATTCCTACCACTGAGCTACCAAAAAAAAAAAACTCTACTTTAACATGAGTTTAAACACCACTATTTTATTGCATGTTATGATCATTAATGGTATTGAATATTAGCATTAATTTAGTATCATGGATAATAAAACAAGATGTTTTCTTTTTATTATTATATTAAAAGTGAGTTGTCACCTAGATCCACTAATTTAAAACCTGAATCAGTGGGCAGGTCGTTCATGTACAAATCCGTATCAGGTTGTTCGATCAGTGCTCTAGATCAGGCCTATACTGGTCTTAATCGGTCATACAAAAAATATTTTAAAATACATTAAATTAAATTAAAATTGAAA
>NW_006499973.1:372309-386191 GCF_000471905.2 Amborella trichopoda | reverse complement strand
ATAGAATTCGAAAAGAATACATTCAGAAGAATTTAGGTGTGGCACCAATAGGCAATAAGATGAGAGAGTAAAATTAGGTGCGCTAGCCATGTGTGGAGCAGACCCAGTACAGCATCTGTTAGGAGGTGTGAGTTAGTTCAAGTGGAAAGCTAAAAAAGAACAAGGGGTAGACCCAAAAAGACATGGTTGGAAGCAATGAGAAAAGATATAGGGACTTATGGCTTCATTGAGAGTATGGCCCTTAATAAAGCAGAATGGCGGACCAGGATTTGTGTAGCCGACCCTAATTAGTTGAGAAAAAGTATTGATGATGATGATGATGATATATATATATATATATATATAGGACAAGTTGCAAGGCAAGTTCTATCAGACAGCTGTGAGATGCGGATTCGGCCGCTTAGGCGTTTTGGGTGTCAGGCCGCCTAAGCAACCAACGAATTATACTAAGGTTGCGGTTTGTATAGAGCCGAGGCTCTAAACAATCAAAGTAAAGTGCACCTTCAAATAGTGTCCAAAAATGTGGTTTCAATACTGGAAATATTTGTGATAGCCTTAAAATATATTTTTCAACTTTAGTTATAAAATCTTGAAAATTGATGGTCCAAAAATGCGTTACAAGATGCACTATTTCCAAAACTTAAAATCCATTTTTTTCTCATGTCCATGCATCTTCATGTCGAGATTAATTTGAGGATATTTGGGCATCAAAACAACCTCTTCTAGTGAAATTTTTGCGGTAGGCTCTAATTTGATTGTTTAGAGCCTCGGCTCTATATAAACTTTTTCCTTATATGCAAATTTACAACTTTCCAAAAGGGCCTTAAATAGAGCCACATGGAAGAGAAGAAGATAAAAAGTTGTTGACCCACACACCAACAAATAAAATAATAATCATAATTCTAAAATGGTCGAAGACGGCCTTATGTGGAAGGGAAAAGCTAAAAAACTGCAGACCCACCCACAAACAAATTATATGTCAAAAGGGGACCTTTGCAGAAGGAGAAAGATCATTTGCAATATTGTCTTCATTGAAAATTTGAAACAACATGAAATAAGTTTTCAAGCTCGGTGCAGACTCTGGCAGGCGAGTCTTTTCGGACTTGCCCAAGCAATTCAGCCAGGCTATGGCTCAAGTTCCGAGCCTGAGGTGCGAGTCTGAGGCACGTTTTCAAACATTGTGACTATCATTCTACAGTACACATTTTTTCTCTTCCATCTATAACAATATCAAATGTGAAACCCTTCATCCCTCTATTGAGAACCACCCTCCCCTCACCACCCCACTCTTTATTGAATAATCACCACGCCCTTTTCAACAGTATCCTCCCAAAACATTTTATAGGCTTAACCTTCCTGTTTTCCCTTTCAAAAGATCTCCAAACTTCCTCACCTCCAAATCACTTCTTGCACATCACCCTCCCCCGCATGCCCTGCGCCTGCATGGATTTCACAAATGCCTTCCCTTTCCACCAATGTGAATTTTCATTTTCTTCATTCGTTTCTATTTGACTAATTCAAATGGCTCGCTGGTTGAACTGAATTGCAGTAGACTAGAAACTTCTCTAGGTCAACCTCTAGTGCAGTTTTTAAAACATTTTTTGGCAGGTAAGCAGTAGAATTGAAACCCTAACATTATGTTGTGGCCTCAATTCCCTAACTACTGAGCCAAGAGCCACAATCCCCAACTCTCTCAAAATTGTCGTTCACATGTCATTCACCAACACTATTCCCCTACTTGATCTTGGCTATTCTCAACAATCTATGGTTTCATTTTCCCCTACTCTAATGTAGGACCAATGGCGTTGGCTCCTACATGAGTATAGCATGAGCAGAGATGTTTAGATAGAAGGGTTAGTGTTACGAAATTTTGAGTTTAGGGATTGACTATGATATGAATACGTTCAGGTTCTAGGATTGGATAGTGACTTCTAATAGAAACACAAGAGGATGATCAGCCTGAGGAAGATAGGAAATGAACTCGGGTCATGGGAAACAGTTAGGTGGGTTCCGGACAACTTTTAGGGCTTGAATTGAACACACTTCAATGGAGGTAAATCTTGTGGCAAATTTGCAGGTCCAGAAAGGTGATGGCTGGATTTGAAGGGAAGGAGGTGAGATTAAAGGCTGAACTAGGTTAGAGGGATCAAAGGTACAGGGGATGGGTTTGGAAGGAGGAAGGCTATGTTATAGGGACTGGGAGGAGTTGATTTTATTAGAATGAGTAGGTGACGAATTTGGTTGAGGAAATCTTGGAATGGGAAGCGCCACACAAGAGAAAAAGAAGGGTTCAAGCATACATAGGGAGAATCTCCGAACCACAAAATAGGGTTTTGTTGAATCTCTTTCTCGCCCTTCGCCTAACCACCTGACTCTCAGCACCAGATTCCCTGCCATCCCTACCAATCTCCAGTCCATTTCTCAGGACCAAACACTAATTTTCCTTCTCACACGTACCACATTTAGACAAGATGAGAACAAAAGATTAGACAACATGACAACAAAAAATGATCATAGATTGCAGAATACTCCTATTAAAACCATGTTCATAAATTGTTACACATTGTAGATGTCCCCTTGCACAAAAAGGCATCGGCCTACATGAAAGATGCAAATGAAAGCAAAGAGATTCTAGCCATGAAGCAAATTCTTTGGAGTGTCTGAATATTCAAACGAAGTAATGCTGTGGGAAAAATCACAGCAATAAAGAAATCAAGGATCTAACATTTTGAATGAAATAAGGGCAAGCTTACAAGCCAAGATTCTAGCTCTCTGGTTCAACCAGGACTCACAAAAAAAAAATACAACCGTTCAACTAAAACCTTAAACCAACCTCTATTTATACCACCACATATTCCATCAAACCGTAATGCTAATTAAAATATGACTCCCGAGTACTATATAATTCACAATGATTACTATTCCCCCAACGAAATAAATAATGCCAAAATACAATAACTAACCTAATAATCTTATCCTGAAAAGTTTAGGGCAAGTTTGGAGGCATCATTTAAAATTCTTATAATGAAAAACAACTTACTAGTATTTTCACATTGAATTTAAAAATTGTCAATTTATTTTTTGTTATTGGTCTAATAAGGGTGACGGCCTTAAACTTTCCCTTAACCCATCATCCCAAGCGCAGCTAAAGGAGGTGGGTTGCATTAGGTAGACAGCCAGCGTAAAACTTTGCTATGCCAAGTGGGCGAAGTGAAGATGTGCAACTGGAGTTTTATGTGATCGTTATATACCATTACAACTGGAGGAGAAGTTCTATAAGACAGCTATAAGACCATCCATGCTTTACGGGACAGAACGTTAGGTGATCAAGAAACAATATATCTATAGCATGAGCATAGCTGAGAGGACGATGTTGAGATGGATGAGTGGCAAAACAAGAAAGAATAGAAATTGGAATGAATACATATAAGAGAACTTAGTTGTGGCCTCATTAAGCGATAAGATGAAGGAAAGTAGACTTAGGTTGGCTGGCCATGTACAACGGAGACCTAATACAGCACCAGTTAGAACGTATGATTGGTTCAAGTGGAAGGCTCTAAAAGGGCCAGGGGAAGGCCCAAACGGACATGGTTAGAAGCAGTGCAAAAAGACATGGTGACTTTTGGCTTGCTAAGGGTACGGCACTTGATAAAGAATAATAGAGGAACATGATTCATGCAGCCGACCTCAACTAACTAGGATAAGACTTGGATGATGATGATGATTTTTTTTTTTTTTTTTGTGGTTTCTGTAAATTGTTAGTATGTACCATAGTTACCGGAATCTCTCCACCAACCTCCCATTTCTAGTTCCGAAACCCAATTCCATGTTTCCGTTAAGGAATCTCTACGGAAATCATTTTTCGAAACTAAGGAAACTTGATTCTTTAATTTTAGAATCTCGATTCGACACATCTTTAGAAACCATTTTTTGGAACCAAAGAAACTAGATTCCTTAATTTTGGAATCTAGATTCAACACATCTTAAGAGACCATTTATCGAAACCAAGGAAACTTGATTCCTTAATTTTGGAATCTCAATCTAACACATCTTTAGAAACTTGAACCCATTAATTGTGGGCAAAGACGTTCCCAAATATATCGAATCTGGATTCCAGCGAGGATTAAATCTTGATTCCACGTCAATTGGAGTAGAAATCTTCCTTCAAATGCTTCTAGTGGTTGCAGGATTTCATTATTTTACTTGTACCACCCTGGATGGCCTTCACTTTAAATTTAAAATATAACTAGTAAATACAACACATATAATTAAAAGTAAAACTATGACGTAGACATAATCCAATTTTGTCTTTATAATAATGAAGTCAAAATAACAATTTAGAAATAATTTTCTTTTCTATATAATGATCGTAAGTTTAATAGTCAACACAATCACTTTAAAATTTGGGAAACCTTCTAATAAGAGACATTCAATATAGGTTCTAAAGTTGATGAGGCTCAAGATGTGCTTGTGGCTTCTTTCTCTATAAAAATAAAATATTCATTTCTAGTAGGGTCAAATGCATTCCATAATCCATATTATTGTAAATCCCGATCTCAAACTAGCATAGATCTCTGATCCATATATTTTAGAAACTTGATTCCAAATATGTTAGAATCACGATTCGAAACAACATCTCTATGTTCGACATATGTCAGAAGCTCGATTCCATAGATGTCGGAAACTCGATTCTGCATATTAATGAATCTTGACTCTTGGAATGTTGATTCCAGGGGGATGGGAATCTCGATTCCAAGGAGGACAGAATCCTGATTCCATGTGGATGAAACTTAGATCTATTTCGGTCGAAACACAATTCTCAAAAACTAGGAATCTCGTTCCTAGCGATTCCTATTGTAAAGACAATGATTCCTAAGACAGGAATCTTCTAGCCGACTGCGATTCCGCGATTCCAGTTCCTAAAACGATTTGGGTTCCAAGGCATTTCCAACAACTATGGTATGTACAAGGAAGATTCAAAAGAGAGAGAAAACACCTCCCCACAAAACAAACCCACTCAACAAGTTACGCTACACGTTTCCTTTCTCTCTAGAAAGAGGACTATGGGATCGTCTCCTCTCTCAAAAGAAGTGGTGGATTTCATGTTTTAGTTTCCAAAAATCCACCGAAAATGAGACCCGAATAACTGCTTTTGAAGCAGAGTTGGTGGCAACCAATTGCAACTATGGCAAGTGAGGTCATGACAAGTTTTGCAACTAGGTTCTCTTTGTATTTCCTCAGCTTTCATTGTTTTGAAGGGTTGCTTTTGGTGTAGAGAGGGAACGGGAATTGAAGCCATATAGAGAGAGAAGGGGGCTGCGGGGTGTAGAGAGAGTCAGATAGAGAGAGAGAGAAGGGAGTCGCAGAGAGTGATCCGTGGCCAGGAGTTGGGACAAAGGGCGAGGGGCTGAGAGAGAGCGAGGCGGAGAGGTGAATGAGGGACAGTGGAGAGAGAACGAGAAAGAGAGAGTATATTGACGCCATATAGAGAGATAAGGGGGCCGCAGGTGTAGAGAGAGAAAGGGGATTGAAGTCAGATAGAGAGAGAGGGAGGGCCGCAAAGAGGTAATCCATGTTTGGAAGTTAGGAAAAAAAGGAAAGAGGCACAAAGAGAGAGATATGGGACAGTTGCCACAGAGGTAGAGGTGAATGTAGGACTGTGGAGAGAGAGAGAGAGAGAGAGAGAGAGAGAAAGAAAGAGTAGGTGATGGAATGTAGAGAGACAGGGAATGTAGAGAGAGAGTATTCGGTGATGGCACATTGAGAGAGAGAGAGAAAAGGGTAATTGAAGCCATTTAGAGAAAGAAGGCAGCTGCAGGAGCAGAAGGAGAAAGAGGATTGAAGTCAGATAGAGAGAGAGGTTGCTGCAGAATAAGAGATCTATGGTTGGTAGTTGGCACAAAGGGCAAGGGGCTAAAAGAGAGAGAAAGGGACAGTTATGGTTGTGTGGGTTTGAGATAGAGAAGTCAGACAAGACAAAAAATTCGAGTAACGGTGGAATTTTTTTAAACGTTGATTGGACGTGATATAACTAGATTTTTTAATTTGTACCCAGAAAGCAAGAAATACCCAAACACATCTTACCCCATTGGAAAATCTTATTGGCTTGTAATCCAAAAATTAGCAGATTTTAGTACATCTAAACTATACATTAAAAATAAAAAAACCCTAAAGATCCCAAATATATGTTCTTGAATTTTGATAAAAAGATTTAAAAATACAGGTCATCCTACATCATACTCCCTTAGTTGAGCAAACTCGAGTTTCATAGAGGGCTAAGATGAATCCCACACCAACCAGGAATGTGTTTTGAGGGATAAAACTCATCCCCCTTTGGGTTAAATGGTTTTGACGTAACTCACCAGTCAGTTCCTCCATTCTCCTCTTCAAATTGTTGAATTCCTCGCATATAAATATGACACCACCACCACAAATTTAACATCCTCTAGCAGTTGTCGTGCAAGCATACAGCAGATCCTAGGGTGCTACAGGACAAGCCTGCTCTGATACCAACTAATGCAATAGGAAAAATCACAGGAACAAAGAAATCAAATATTTAAAGAATTCATTGAAGTAAAGGGGAACATTACAAGTCAAACTCTTTTCTCTAGTTAAATCAGGACCCACAAAATCAACAAAATCCCACATTCCAACTCTTCAACGAAACCCTAAACCAACTTTTATATAGAGACTAAACCTACAATAGATGTCCTTAAACCCGAATTCTAATTAAAACAAAACTTCTACTGCAAATATAATTTGTAATGTCAAGTTTACCCCACAAAAAAATAAATAATGCCCAAAGAGATAAGGTCCCCAACTAACCTCCTAAACTACTCATAAAGTCCTAAACGAAAATAAAAAACCCAAAAAATACATCCCTGAAATTTCATAGAAGAAAGTTAGAAATACAGGTCATCTTTTCTTGGATACAAGGAATTGGGAATGAGATACACTTCATGAGGTGCAAATGACATACCTCTAATTTCTGGACATTTCTAAGAGGATATTCATAGCACCCATTTTTTGACGCAAAGAGGAAAAAGACTCCTCTGAATCCTTGACTTCAACCAGGATGTGCAACACCAATCTTTCCAACTCAATCTTACCAATAAAAGATGTGGGTTCCATTGTTCTCTCTTCTTGACTGAAATTTGACCAGCAACTGCCACCATCTTCAGTGTCTTCAGTGACGGAAACAGAGCAGTCTCCCCAAATGTCCCATTTTTTCCATTACCACCCCTATGACTTTGTTAGAACAGTGCCTACTCTGCCTATGCTGTCCAAAGTCAGTACACCTCAGTCTCTCACCCTTTTGAGAGAGAATAACTCCACAACCTACTCCCTTGTGAAGGTTAGATCGAATCGTACCTCCACTCCAATGGAAAATCCCCCCATCACTCCCAGGCAATAGAATATTCAATTCAACCTCAACCAAGCTTTCTCCATAAACAATCGCACCATCAAATCTTTTGGCACAAATGATAACATGTACAAGCCTCACAATCCCCCTCCAATAAGTGGCTCCTCAATATGCATATCTTCCAGATACCCTCTTGGATCTATGTCGAAGCCCTATGTGTTGATGTTAGTGTTCTAAAACACGGCTCTGGCAGTGGACTGGGCACCTGCCCAAGTACACTTGGACTCCCCCGAGTCGGACCCGAGCAAAGGAAAGGCCCAAAAAAGGCCTCAAAAAATTCACAAAAAAAAAAGAAAAATCCCTAAAATAGAAAAATGAAGTATCTAAAAATATACAAAATTTTAAAAAAAAATTATGTGAACCATGAAATATAAAAAAATTGATGTCAAAGAATAAATATCGATAGGAAAAATCCAAATATATTGGAAAGTAAAAATAGAAGAATAGAAAATTATAAAACACTGTAAAACTTAAAACTATATACAGAATTAATTACAAATCAAATATTATTGATCTACTAAAAAATAAATGTATGAAAGTAAAATGAAAAAATATGAAATTTACCCAAAATTTTGCAGTGGTCACCCAATCTCCACGCTCGGTGCAAGCCAATGCCTCCAATGCTTGTCAAAGCTTCCTTGGACAACCCAATCAAAATCCCAATCCTATTTTGGGTTTCAAGTTCCGATCTAGGAGATCCTAGGTCTTGAAAAATTGGATGAACAGTAAATCCGAATTTCAAATCTCTGAAATCCTAATTTTTGGAACTTTTCTGAAAATTAAGCTTATGGTTAGATCAAGAACATAGTAAATTTGGGATCAAATTTCACTGAAGATCAATCATCGATTACAAAGAAATCGCAATTTTTCAAAATCAAGAAAATCTTACCCAAAATTTTTTATCTAAAAGGTCTATCAAATCTGAACTTTTTCTCCCTCAAATCTAATGCATGTAATTGATAGGTTAGTCAAAAATATAGCGGTAAGCACAAATTGGGCTCAAATCACGCACCATTCGAGTAAAAAACGAAAAAAATAAGAAAAAGGGGGGCATTTCAACTCCCCCTTTTTGCTGACTATTATACAAACTCCAATCAATACTCCGGTGAGCTTGTAAAGTACTCGCCGGAGTACCATACAGGGAAACCGTAGGTACCCTGTTTCAGGCTCAGCAGCGAGTAACTCGCCCGAGTTTTAGTCGACTCGAGCAAGTTACATCTATTTTACAAAGTCCACGTGATATATATGGAACTTCTCCATTCTCTGTATTGGATCATAAACCTACAAACAAGTCCTTACCAAATTCCTTGTGATGTGAACTCAAATTGGAAAACAAGTAGCAGCAAAATAATGGATGAAAGATCAACCATTATTTTCTTCAAATAAATACAAAGGAAAGAACATATCAAACAATCTCCACCAAGCAATAAATAAGTAAACAAAAATATAACCTACAAAGCTAGAAGCTACGAGCTTCTACAAGAAAGTGGGTCTCACAACCACTATGAAGAGCAAAGACCAACAACCAAAATGCCAAAAAATACCTCCCTTCTCAAAACCAACTACGATATTTGTACCATAAACTAACTGTAAGAATTAAATATTTGTTACAAGAATAAACCAACCCCCAAGAAGGCATCAACTATATAAAGGATATATAAACCCAATCTCTCTTTCAGGTGTGTCCGATTAAAAACAAACTAAAACTTTTATTTATTTTCCATTTTTTTAAAAAAAAAAGCCCAATCATAATGGCTATTTGGTTTACATTCTATGTCATACTTGGTATTTGGATTGATTGAAGGCTTATAAGCCTCTTCCTAGTTTAATTTTAAATGATATGGTATGATTTTTCTACACATTGGTTTTGTTATAATAAGAGATTAAAATGCTCAAAGCTCAAATTGTATCACGAACATGAATTATGATAATCACAAGAAAAAATGGCAATCACATAAAAAAAACATAACAAGTTTACATTATCCAAATGTTGAAAGCATAACACAGAGAAAATTTTACCTGCTTCCGAGGGGGCAAGCCAAGACTTGAAGATGATTCCATTTGTTCAATATCTAAACAATCATAGCCACTTGTCTCACCATCTTTCCTTCGCTTCATAAGACTCCTAGACCTCTCAGTTGCAGGTGTCATACCCAAGTTACTGAGAAGCCCCCATAAGCCAATTCTGGTTCCAAATACTCTAAACTTGTTCTTAAGAGAGATGTTTTCGGCTCCACAACCCATCTCTCCTAACCCTTTACTGTCCAACTGAACCAACATTTGCGGATCCACATATTTAATTTTCTCATTTTGCTCATACAAATCAAGGCAAGACCCTGGTTTTTTACTCAGCCCATTGTCCAAATGCTGAGTCTTAGAATGTTGGGTTTCTCCATTAAAAGGTGCATCTTCAACTTTGAGCTCAACAATTTCATCACTACTTTCAGCAAAACCAGATGCAGTAGCAGTAGCATCCAAATACCTACTCATAATGTTTCTCTCATTATCATAATGACTGGTATCATTCAATGAGTCACCCCCAGAAATAAATTGCGCTAAGCACTCTCTATCTTGCTCATTTAAATCAACCCACTGTGTGTTTTTACTATCTTCACCCACTGGTATACTTTCCAGGCATTTCCCAGTGACTGCAATCTGTTCCCTAATTGCTCTGATAAATTGTTTATGCCTGGACATTGCATCTTCATCCAAATGCACCTTATCTGACAAAGCCGATAAATTGACTGCCCTTTCAAAGTCTTCTAACTAATTACGAAAAGACCATAACAACGTATAAGCTGAGAAATTGAAAGGTCGCCAATTGAAAACATAAATAATGATGTAAATGAGTTGATGACAATGATATTATGGATGACGTTTTATTATAAAATAGAAAAATCATTAAAATATGATCATAATGATTATTATTATTAGTATTATTATTATTATCATGTTAACTTCCATAAGTCTTACCTGCCATTTGGTAGTTCCAAGTGCAGTAATTAAATCTCTTCTATGAAACTCCATTGAGCTGAGCAATCTGGATTCAGCAGGACCATCTTGCAGAAGACTATGCTCATGCATTAAAGTTCTAAGAATAGACTCCATTCTGAAAATTAAGACAACCCAAACAAAGAACCCGAGGAAAAAAGCCAAACCAAAAAAAGTTATAAGACAAGGATGAATAACATTTATATTTTTCTGCACTTGATAAGGAAGGACACATGATAAAAGAAAAAAAAACAAAAAGGAAGAAAAAGAAACAGGGTCTTAATTTCTGCAATGTTCACCGAAATTTGTCTAGGTAGGCATGTGACGTATATCATCCATTGTAAAAGATCAATAATTATGAAAATATCATAAGAAAAAACCCACATAACAGAAACTAAACCAAAAAACTACAGATAGCAGGAAAATTACAAATGCCGAATTTACTTATTTTTTTTTAGGAAAAGGTTAACTTTATAAATATAAAAAGACATACAAATGGTACGAGACATGCGGCTTAACGTTATAAATATAAATAACTTCTATAATTTTCTGGAAACCCACCTCCCTTTTAATATAATGAGAAAATACTATAGTTTTCTCGAACACCCAAAACATAAATTTGAAAAAAGAAGTTCAAATTCTCTGAGACATATAGAAAAGTGTAATGCAGGAAACTTCAGCTACCACAACATGAACAGTCTCCTTTCTTGTTATTGGGTCAACAAAACCACCATTTTTGTGAATACCTACAACGCATTCTAGCCACAGATAGATCGATCGCTAGAGAGAGAGAGAGAGAGACCTGTCAGCTGAGTCCTGAACAATTTCAGCAGCCGAAAAGAGAGGGTCCCGCTCCCATCGTTTGAAATTAGCAGCCATGGCAACCAGTTTCCAGATAATCATCCACAGTACATTCACCTACGTCAACACAGTTACACCAATATTGGTTTAAAGGAAAATAGCAGTATTTCAGCAAACCCTAAAGAAAAGCGGAAGCAATCAAATATACAAAAAGCTCACATAATCTCAGAACAATTCAAAGAAAACCAAAAACTTCATGATTTGAATCTCTCTATATAGCTCTGGAAGAGGTTTCTGGAAAACCCACTTTACCCTTTTCGATTCAAATAGTATAGAAGCATTCTATTCAGGAAGAATCAATGGAGAAAGAGGTTTCGGAACATGAACAAACCTCGGTAAATTACGGAAGTCATGCGTCATTGGGGCTCCAAAAAAACCGTTAATATTCGCAATCACGGAGTTCTGACGCAGTCTGGTATACAGAGGAGAAAGAGAGGGACGAAGGCTTTACGTATTGAATGAATATGTAAGAGAAAAGGGCAGTTAATAGTAATATAATAGATATGTGTCATGAGGTTCATGTAAAATCAACAAACAAGTAACAACTTGGTTTTCAGAATCTGAGTTGCAACATCCTTTGTTAATTCATGAGAGAGAGAGAGATAGATGAGGGGGAATTTGGATTTTCTTATGGAGAGAGAGAGAAGAAATGGGGGCTTTATATATTATTTTGAGAGAGATATATGAAGGTTGAGGTTTGTATAAGGCGTCAGCCTTGTACTATTCAACTGAGATATACCTCAAAACTATCCCTAAAATACGGTTTCGATGCCTCAAAGCCTTTGGCATAGATGCAATTTGTATAGGAAAAGTATAGAAAACTATTTTACCTTGGGTACAAGATTGTTATAATTAATCTTGGCTGTATTTATTCCAATTGACAAGTTCAAACTTCAAAAGAAATTTTTGGAACTTTGACACATATCTAAACTAGCAAATTTCGTATTAGATGGTTATAAGTAATTGTAACCTCCTTGTATCAAAGTTCAATGGTCATTGTATACAATCTCATTTATAGAAGGCCTAGGTTTTATGAAAACAAAATAAAGTCTCGCCTCAAATCCTCATCTAAAAAGCACTTTGGGCATCAAAAATTTTCATGATGATTCTAAAATCAATTTTCAACACCAATTATAAAATTTGAATATAAAAAAATATACAAATCTTGCATATTCATGAACATTTATTTTTAGGGTGAAATGGAAGGTCTAAATAATGTGTTATAATATATATTATTTTTAGTGCTTAAAATCCTAATTTTTTTCACAACCATAATTATCAAGGACGAGATGATTGATTTGAAGGTTTTCCAGCACCAGAATTACACATTAAGGTGCATTTTAAAGTAAGCCTTTATTTATTTTGACCAAGTTGCAACCATGTGGGTTCATAGAAAGGAGACATCAAACACAAGTATTTTTAGTTAGCTAGATAGCATATAAAGTGGCAATGTTTGAGTTGAATGTGTAATACTATTCTTGGTCCTAGGCTTGCCAATTGGTTTTCTTTGCCTAAAATAAGAGGATATATGCAACGCACTGGAGGGTATTTGCTATTTTATTTGGGTTGGTTCCCTATATTAATGCATTATGGATTCCCTATATTATGTTCTGTTGGATTTGGAGTCCGCCCATTTGTTAGCATTTTTAGTGGCTAAATAGAGAAGAGGATATCCATGAAATTCTGGACTTGTTAGTGGTAGAAAGAAAAAATATAGTAATCACGTGTGATATGGGATTTTTAAATGGGGATAAGGTTGACTTAATGGAACATTTTTCAAAAAAACTGTACCATAACTCTGTTTTTAGATAAGATTTCATCATGAGACATTTTTCTATGCGATTGTCTATAAAGAGATTATTTATTTTTTCTACAAGGAGGTGACAATCATTCTTAATCTTTAAATTTCAAAATGGGTGGTTATAAGAGTGTCATTGAATAGACACAAAGTTCCAAAGAGAAATTATTGGACTTCATGACTTACCTTAAGGTGGGAATAGTTATAACCTCCTTGTAGAAAAAGTAAATGGTCTCTTTGTAGACAATCCCTTTTTCTATATATAGTTATTAAAGAGAGAGAAAAAGTTGAGATTTTCACATGAGATATATGTATCTCTCCAAAAGGGTTTCTCTATATACAACTAAAACTTTCTCTCGTGGTTCTCTTTTTGAAAGCCCTAGAACGAAATCTCATAAGTGATGCAAAAGCTCTCAGGCCTTCCATCAAAGTGGGATTTGCACTGTGTATCCTATACTATCAGTTCTAGTAATTGATTGCAACTTTTGGATACGAGTATCTAACTCTCAAACTGAAAGACACATATACAAAAGAGAACATGATGATTGCGTCGACCGCGCGAGAAAAATCAGTTCAGAAAAATGTACGTGATTTCTATCTGATCCGTGTATTTTTATATTTATACTGCATTTGGGATTCCCTCTTGATTCCCAACATTGGTATCAGGTTGTTATTGTAGAGATCTGCCCTTAGATCTGTTAACCAATACAATGTATGTGCGAAAACACAAATAGATATTTTCTAGAGATTCTCCCATCTTGTTTTATTGTTTTTATTTTTTTTGGAGATTTTTCGAATGTTTGGATCAA
>NW_006499973.1:333574-369975 GCF_000471905.2 Amborella trichopoda | reverse complement strand
GGGAGTTGGGAATGGTTATGGGACTCGCGAGTGGATGCTCAGGTGCGAATGGTTCGCTCACAGGATGTTCAGGGGGGCCAAAACATGCGTTGGGTGCACTCTGGCCACCATGGTCCCTCAATGGTCCACCGTGAGGAACCATAGTGCAAGTCCACGTGGGCGCGTGTAGGCTTGCACGGTGTTGCGAATGCACACAGGGTATGCAAAACCACTTGTCCTAAATGGCGGTCTGCGTGGGCCCCAAGGACCACGCGTGTGCACGTGGTTGTGCAACATGTGCACAGGCGGTCACCGAATGTTACGTGTGTGCGTGCAGCCGTTGTAGCCTGTCATTGGTGGTTGCATGGTGGACTGCTAATGCATGCACCCACATGGTCCAGAGTGCCAAGTGTGGCCTAAAATGCGCAAACGAATCATATGTAAAATTATAAAACCACGGGCACACCCATATTTTTGACTTCGGCCCTGAGGCCTTATATTGTAAAGTGCGGCCGTATCTACTCAGTATAATCATGCGGATTCAGAATGTTCATTGAGCCGCACAAAAAATATTGTGGCCTCAGTTGTATATGTTTCTATGTTGCTCCGACCCATGTTCCCTAAGGCCGCATGATTTATGGTGACCGCAGTTGCACATTATTATGTACGACCACAACTCACTATAACGGCACTTTCTAATGCGGCCCAGGCTGCGGACTGCTACAGTGCAGCCCCAAATTTCCAAGGGGCATAACTTTGTGTTTGGACGTTCATTTTCAACAAATCTTATATGTTTTTTGGGGCAGCACAAAAAGCATACGCAACCAACAGGGTCTTGTCTACTGATTGTGTAAAAAAAATGATTTTAGCCCTAAAATCATATTTTGTGCCCCATTTATTATTTTTTGTGGCCCTTTGATGCTGGTGGGTCTAGGTAAAATTATTGCAAGTCAAATTGGACCATAGACTGCAATTATTTTCCCTTTTTGATGTGGGATTGTGCATCCGAGATTCGATCACTTCCTTGATGACGAGGATCAGGAGCCTTGCCCTCCAAATCTTATTTGATATTGATTATTGGCCCTAGCCTCTATTTGACTGCATGAAATTTTTGCTTCAGATCGCTTTGGAAGTAGGGTTTTGCATTTTTTTCTTGAAAACTCGAAGAAATGTCAGAAGCAATGACATTTCTTTGTGGATGCGCAATTGAGTGAACAAACTCAATTGTCCATGTTATAAGCTCAATGTGATTTCTTTTCTACATTCACAGACATAGATTGCTATGGCATTTTCATATTTGGATTGCTCAAATCCTTAAAGGGAAAATTTTGGTAGATGGGAACTTATTTTCTTTGATATATGTGTTTTTTCCAATACCCGATTCAAGAGACAACAATAATGGAAAATCTAACTGTCGGCATGGATCTCCTGAAGTAAGTATACACGATCTTGGCTTGTCACAGATGGAAACATGTCAGACATAGATAATTAATGATCATTGTGTAAACTACTTTATGTTAAGTGGCATGCACAATGACTAAAATGTCAATATGAAAGTTTTCCAATAGTCAGGCACGTAAGGCTAGCCTCCGCTTTTAGTTTGATGGCACCACAACCACCATATTGCATACACTCATGTGGGCATTTGATGTGCCTCCAAATGTCTCCATGATGGAGCATTTGAAAAAAAAAAAAAAAAACACAAAGATCTATGATATGTGTGATGTTGGCATTATTGAAATGGCAGGCACAAATAGTGTTTATGCACTAGTCACTTCCCCATTCCTAGGAACCATATGGAGCTATTGATGAAGCTTTTTGGAGAGTCACTCATCTCCACATTTGGAGTTAGAGGCATGGTTGGGACTCTATGAGTGATAGAAACACCGCCTTACTTACCAAGGTGGGTGGGCCCAAGGGCGGTAGCGAACCCAAGGGTTAACCCAATGGCAGCATTCTCATCATTAAAGAGAATATGGAGGTCGTGGGTGCTGGGAACAAATGGAAGAGAGCTAAGCATAACTCCTATTTTGGATAGTCGACCTGGACATATAACTGTCGCAGGATAGATTCGCCACTTCACTCGTGTATGCACTTAATTGAAGGTAGCATGAACTGTCTAATTCACTATCTATGCAAATGTATGCATGGGGTGCAAGATGATCATTCACTTTCCTTCAATTAGATTGTGGAATTTGGGGCATCATATAGGACAATAGATTCGTTTAGCTTCCCTTATTCCGGTGAGAGCATTGGATGGGCTACAACATTTCTAAGGGTGCAGTGCACATAGGGTCATATGAATCATCGCATGGTCTATATTAGACCATGTTGCTCCATTATATGCTCTGTGCTCCTTGGATGAGGAGTAACCCACATTTTCGTGTCCTAACCCTCTTCTACGGGACAATCAATTTGCTTTCTAAGGGGATTGTGTTTTGAGAAATTGAATATTTAATTACTTGTTTTAATAATTTTTTCTCATAGATGTATTGTCAACAAAATTGAACTTTCCCATTCCTAAACCTTGTTCAATTGTAATATCTACTGGAAAATCTCTTACTAATCACATGGATTAAAAATAATAGTTAGAAAACTTTTATTTGGACATATGTGGTCTCCAGGATTGGAAGGCCCTATGACAAATCCTAATGTTAATACTTGGGTCATCAGTGGGTATTCTTAATCTCACTTAAATCAGAAGCAATGTATTGCTTCATTAGATTTAAGATGGAGATTGAGAACCTATCAAGAAGCAGAATTATTATTCTCATAATTGACAACGGGTCATGGGTAATTCTCAAAGGATCATGGGATTTGTTAAACGGAAATGATGTCTTGTACTTTGTGGCAACATGGTGCTACGAGAGAAGGAATAATACCCTATTGGATATTGTGATGTCTTTAATAGTGCAAGTATGTTTATATGTGAGCTTCTGAGAGATGCTTTATTGACTATTGTATATATCTCGAATTGGGTGCGTTCAAGATCTGTGTTTTAAAACCCATTAAATAATTTATAGACCAGTCCGACATCCCTTAAAAGCCATTTTCTATCTATGGATATCAGTTGTTCTTGTCATTCCATATTGCAATGAGTTAAACTAAAGGTCCATAGTACTAAGCCTAACTAGATTTTTTTTTTTTAAGGAACTTTGATGGGTATTGTCCTAGTTTGTCAATCTGAAGAGTGTGACCTAAAAATCCTGAATCCTGCGATGAGGACTTCGTTGAGTTGAAGTTTATGAGAATTAGAAGTCTTGGATGACTTTTTAATCTTAAATAAAGAAAGGTGAAGAAAATTCATCCACTAAAAGATGATAGTGGAAGTATTCCCTTGGTCATTGGGGACAGTGGAAGGGAACCACCATTCTTTCTTGAGTCACATAGGAGTGCATGTAGTAGAATTCCTCACAGATTTAGAGATTGAAGAAGAAAGGTTTGGCTTGCATTTTATTAATGAGAATGAACTAGGTTCTTATCAGGAAACAATGAGATCATTTATTACTTGTGAGTGGATTGTCACAATGGAATAAAAGATAAGATCTCCATGGAGAAGTACCGAGTATGGAAACTAGTGGATCTTCCCATTCATAAAAAGGTTGATAGGACTATGAACAAAGCACAAAACATGAACGTGGCGAAAGGGTTCACCCAATTGAGTCAATGGACTATATTGAGACATTCTCCCTAGTGGTGAGAATAATACTAATTCGCCTTACATTTGCCATTGTAGTGAGTTAGGCTCTAAAGCTTGATCACATGGTTGTTTAGGTGATATTTCTTGAAAATGATGTGTCATCATGAATAATGGGAGTTGTATGATCTCGTTATTATGGGTTGACAAGATCCTAATAGTAAGGAACTAAAAGGAAAAATCGATATCGCAGAAGAGTAGTTGCCCTCCAATTTCGATGTGAAGGACATGAACAAAGTGCATCATGTGCTCGATGTTAAGATCAAGCACAATCATTCTAAGAGGCTCCTTAATTTTATCTTAATTAATTTATATTAAAAAAATCTTAAAAAAAGAAAAGAAAAAAAAAAGTTGCATGATTGAGGCATCGATACTCCAACCATGAAAGGCCATGTGCTTCATCTGAATATTTGTCCATACATGTTGACTGATATATGAAAAGATGATTTGAGTACCACATGTAAGCATAGTTGGGAGTCTTATGAATGTCATGTTGTAAATGTGATGAGATGTATTGTGGGGTTTGTCAAGCAGCCACTAGAGCAATCTAGGTCCAGAACATTGGCAGACCATGAACTTGACAATCTAATATCGCTAGTAAACCAGATACTACTCATGGATCTTTCTGGGAAATAATCCTACTATGAAGATAGAGTAAATATAATTAGATGGTAATCTAGATTATTGATTGTTTTCATTAGAAGATGTCTCTACTCTGGGAATGGGAGCAATTTCTTGGTGCAACAAGTCAGATTACATGATTAGCATGTCCTATATAGATACAGAGTACATGGATTGATGTATAGCATTGTGGGAGAGTGTATGGCTCACGAGGAACCTGCAAAGCTAGAGATCATAGTGAGTGCTGAAGAGCATGTAAGTGTGTTTTGGTGATATCACGGTAGAACAAGCTTTCGAAAAAGATCCCAAGTAGCATAGTAAGATACACCTCACATATATTGAGATTGTGTATCAATATATGTGAGGTGTCATTGAGAGGAGAGAGACAATCATGGCATTTTATCCAACTAGCAAACCCTATGACTAAGCCTATAGCTTGAGAGAAGTATAGGACTCGTGTGATGGAACTAGGACCTAGGAGTCCCTAATTGGTTTTCTACTCCATCATCAGTGTCTGACTCTTTTCGTATATGGGTGTCATTTTTTATTTACTACTCATATGAGTATTTCATTGTATTATAATTTTTCATGACATGCTCATGATTTGATTGTACATTCACACTAGCACACTAGGACGCTTATTCATTGTTAGATAATATCGTCAGTAGGCTTGGTTCACTCTCTCGTACAACATTAACTACCCTCATTGTCTGGGACATTGGAGGATGAGATACACATGGGTGTGAGTATCATCTCGATATGAGATCAAGATGAGATTCCATAGTTATGGATCGACATGATCTATATGAGTCACCAAATCATGTAACCTGTATGATAGCAAGATGTAAGCATCATGGATGCTTAGGGTAGGTATTTGGGTTCGACTCAAGGGCGCATTTGATGTGATGGGATGCATGGTTGCGACCGAGTTGAGACTTGCCTGGTGTGAATTCGAAATAGATCATCGTATTGTTTATAATTTACAACGTGGCATGTGACTCATACAACACGTGCTTAGCAAGACCACTACTACCATAGAGGTAGACGTGTATAGGATGATCCATGTTCTCTATTACACCATACGAGATATAGCTGGTCACTTAATGACCCAGAGTGCCCTTATTGAACCTGTGACTATACTAGAAAGTGGAGATTGATGTTGCTACTTTAGTATGCTCTCCCATGATCATATATGATTCAACTGGGTTGGGGGCTGAGCTAAGAAAGCAGGCAGATCAAAATGGAATAATAGTAGGGCTAGGGAAAAACCATTTGCATCACACTCCGATTGACACCTAGAAAAATAAGTGTACTCTAATTAGATACTCCTCAATTGATCAACGACTAACGATTTTTATGCTCAATGTTCTTTTGCAAAATATTTTAAAAAAAATTATAATAATATAATACTATATTTTTACAATTGAATTTCTTGGCTTGCATGAGAACAATGGTTTAATTAGATGTGCTGAGTGGGAGTACACGTAATGGTTGAGTAGTCTTCTGAGCATAAAGTAGCTCATGAGGGATCCATAGAGATACTCGATTAGGTGTGGCCAACCGACTCTAGGGCAGGATAAAGCATTTTTTAGCAAAAGAGAATAGGTGTTCTACATCAATTTGATGGATACTTAATGTGGTTTCTCTCTGCAGAGATGCATTGGTCTTTAAGGTATTAAGGTGCATTTCCTGATAGTAAGAGAGAGCTCTTGTATTATGATGTATCATCAGATGATGATTATGGGATCTGACATCTTTTATTATACCCACCATGGGATGAGTGTGAGATAGTGGATTTAGAGTCCGCCCTTAAATGGGTACATGGATGTCCATGACATTTTCAGCATTCTTAGTGGCAGATTAGAGAAGAGGGCGTCCACAAAATTTTGGACTTATTAGTGGTAGAGAGAAGAGATATGAGAATCCTATGTGATATGAGATATCTAAATAGGAATAAGGTTGACTTGATTTAACATTATCCAAAAGATGTAAGATAAGTTCCCTTTTTTTATAAGTTTCCCTCCTGGGATAATTTTTTATGTAAAGTTGGTAAAGAGACAGAACAAGTTGAGACTTTCACATGAGATCTACGTATCTCTAAAATGATTTCTCTCTCTACAACTAAAAACTCCCATTTCTCTCTCTCTCTCCTAATTTTCACTCTCTAAGAGCTCTAGAAAGAGCTCCAAAAGCTCTTGGGCCTTCTATCAAAGGCTGGGGATTTGTGCTATATAAACAATACTGTCGGTTCTAGTAATCCGTTGTGGCCTTTGGGATGCGAACATCGAACTCTAGAACCATAGACACGCATGTAAAGAGACCAAGAGGATCACATCAACTTTACGAGAAGAATCAGTTCTGAAAAAGGTATGTGATTTCTATCCGATCCATTTATTTTTGGGTTTTCACTGTGTTTTGGATTCCCTCTAGATACCCAAAATGTTTGGTGGGATATCTTTCCAATACATTTATAGCAGCTATTCTAAAAATCTAAGACACAAGCTTGGTGCTTTTCAAAAAGCCCTTTTAACTCTTTTTTCCCTGATCCCTAAACCAAGAAGCTCAATTATTTTAGTCAAAGTTCTTATATAATCTTCTATTGAAAAAGTTTATATAAGGTATCAATCTTACATATAGAAGTAAGGCTATGGTAATCTGTGCAAGGCTGTAGTAATCTGTGCCACTCATTTTATTTGGATGATGTAGATTTTACATTATCTTAAAAAAATGCATCTTCTAAACATACTTAAAATATGTATCAGACCTACTCCATCCTACTAAATTCGATAGCGTCGAACACTCTAAACTTTACTTCTGCAATTTAAGTTTGCCACTTCATATAAACCACACCTTCTTTTGTTATATTTGAGGCAATATTCTTTTCTCTATTTACCATGGGCCATTTTCTCCAATTGTCAAAGTATATGGATAAAATTTTAGTGAGAGCTAAAGTGGAACACTTTTTGTGCATCCAAAATTACTGTAAGAGTATATTATTAAAAATGTAAAAAATTTCCTATGATCCTTAAAAAAAATCACATTAAAATCAACTAATTTATTAATAAAGTGGTAAATGTAGAGAGACTTTTTCACTGAACTATCTCTTTAATTTAAATATATTTAAATTCCCCCTGTCATGGAATTAGAATCTTTCACCTAGCCAAATCACTTAAGTTTCTTTAAGTTCCAAACTTGGAAAATATTTTTTCATTAAAATAATCCCAGATTTGAGGAGGTTAATTTCCCATGTCATGGGTCATGTTAAGTAACCAAAGCTAATGACAAATGAAAATGAAACTGCCTAATTTTGGGAAACCAGGACATTATTTAATGGAATGCTGATACTGAGAGTAGCCTCAAAAGTCTCAAAAATAATAAAATATAACCAGTAAGAAAAAACTAGAAACTACTGTCATCAAAGTGAATAGGATCAACAAAAAGAAAAGTCAATGGGTATACACCAGGGCAACCTTTCATATATCAAACAATGTGGGCCTCTTTAAGACATTTGGATCAGTGGGTGCTGATAACTATAAAGTCGTGCAAAGCGGAAAGATTGCACACGCACCAGCAACTGAATACAAGGAGCACGTAGATCCAAGTCGAAAGTATTTCTCTACTGAATATCCTCACAGCCCAAAATCACACTACTGTTCTTGACAACCACCTCTCTGTTGAATTGAATTGTGTAAGCAAGAGACCACTAAAAATTATAAGAGATCACCATGAAAGGCATACAACGATTTCCTAAAGAGATGACGAACTCTTTTCCCATTAATGCATAAAAGCAAAAGTACTCCTCACATGTATACACAGACTTGAGAGGTCCTCATATCACGTGATAGGGGATCCATCAACTTCTAAATCCCGCACATGCCACCACCTATTTTCTTAAAACATGTATTTTATCTTGATAAAATAATTGGAAACGGACTGCTCTCTAGCCCATCATCAAATATTGATCTTCCTCTAAATAATACAACTTTCCTTATGCAGTTTCCTATTTCATCTTCATCCAAATATTCGAATCCACTCAAGAATAGAAAAGATGATATTTAGAAATGGAAAACACTTCAAAACACTTATAAATGAAGTTTTATAGTACTTTACTAAAGTCGATCACACAGTCACAAATGTCTAACAGTGTTTGAATTTTAATATTTTTATTACAAAAATGACTTAAAATATAAAACAATAATTTAGATGACAAAAATAGCCCTATAAAATTTTAGAGGTATTTTTGTCATTTTCTTTTTTGACGATTATTTTTTTAATACTTTATTTTGGTGCAAGTTGGTCATATGTACGCAGTCTCAAATTCATATAAATCTAAATAGTAAAATAATTATTAAAATTCAAACGCTACTTGATAACTGTAATCGTGTGATGGACTTTGGATGGTGACGAGTTCTAAGTAAGGTACTATAGAACTTCACCTATGGATGTTTTTAAGTGTTTTTCTTTAAGAATAATGCAATCTTACTTTACTAAAACTAACTCAAAGCAAAATACCTAAAAAATTTATTATTTCAAGTTGGTCCCTTTGACCAAAATCATTCAGCCCAACCTTTCTAGCGTATTCGCTATCCTATGGCCCCCTCCCCTAAGAGAAAGGGCTTGGTTACTTTGCTCTTGTAAAAGATAAACTCAATTGGAAGGAAGGCTAGCCTCCAAGTAAGTTTTCACTATGATTGATACTTCGACATTGCAGAGTTGATTTAAGGAAAGATAGGCACCCAATAGTTCACTTCAGTTGAGACTTTCCAAACTTTAAGGACCGATATTCATTAGAATCAAAGGCAACACAATTGCATTAGTATAAAATGGGAGCTTGATGGCCGGACTCGAGATGCTTTGGAACCATAATCACATCGATTGACGATCCTGCACGGAGTCTCACCTATATAGGCAAGAACTCTAGGAGATGGTGAATGGTAATAACACTATCGCACAAGCACTAGAAGTTGCAGAAGTGGAAGATCCTAGCGGGTAAGGTATTGTACGAATTAAAAGCCTCAATCCAAATGAAAGGTGGACTATGTGAACCAACTGAACAACCCATATGAAGAGCAAGGCCTCATATTTCCATATTTGGGCATTCCCATTCCCCTCCACATATTTGGACATTCCCATCTCGGACTTCGGGCCTCATATTTCCATTTGGGATAATGTACTTCAACGTGAGCAGGTGAAATTAGATTTATGGAAGCTCTATTCCTCTCTATTAGCAGAAGAGTAACTTTGTTACATTCATGCTTAGCAAATTTACCAGTTTACCTCATGTCGCTCCTTCCCATGCCTGCCCCAATTATTAAGAAAATTGAAATAATGATGTGTAACTTTTTATGGAGGTCTTTTATAGTAGAGAGGAAATTCCATCTCTTGAGATGGGATCGGGTGTGTACCCCTATGAGTGAAGGGGGTTTGGGCATCCGTAAGCTCAAATATATGAATGAGGCTTTTCTATCCAAATGGTGGTAGCATTGTTTCCACTGTGTTGATCAGCTACGGTGCCAAGTGCCTATCTCTAAGTATGGGAGGGATAGGCTTGGGTTTTGGTTACGTGATTAACGTCCCAATGATTTTTTCTATCTTTGGAAGCCCATTTCTAGATGTCATCCTATGATAGAGGCATACTTTCGGTGGTCCGTTGGGAATGGAGCCTTTGTCTATTTTTGGCATCACAAGTGGCTGGGTGATACGCCTTTGAAGCTTATTTTTCCAAACTTATTTGCAAAGGTCCTTCTCCCATACGATAAGATTGCGGATTTGGTAGAGTTCCATGGTTCCAATGTTGTTTGGAACATTTCTAAACTTTCCGGTGACACTTACCTTCAGTAGTTACAGTTGTTGGCCCTCTTGGACTGAGTTTATATCTCTCAGGGGTCATCGGACAAACTTATCTGGGAATTTGAAAATGATGGTATTTTCTCTGTCAAATCTTGCTATAGGCTCTTATTCCATTGCAGATGGAGATGGTCTTCCCCGCTCGTAGCAAAAATTTGGAAATAGCTAGTTCCTCATAAGGTGCAAGTTTTCCTCTGGTAAGCTAGCCTCAATAAGACGCTAACTATAGATAACATGTTAAAGAGGGGTAAAGTGTTGTCTAATGTCTGTATAATGTGCAAAGAAAATGCGGAAACTGGGAACCATCTCTTTATCCATTGTAGGATTTCATCTTATATTTGGTCTTGTTTCTTTGACATTCTTGGGGTTCAGTCTCCTCTTCCCTTCTCAGTGGCAGATGTAGTAACTCAGCTCTCCTTCGGTCACTTACATTCGAGGGGCACATTGTTATGGAAAATTGCGAGAGGGGCAGTATTATGAGAGTTGTGGAAGGAAAAGAATAGGCGTACCTTCGAGGGAGTGGGCATTTATGTGCCTAGTTTGCTTGATAATATTAAAATCTCAATTTGGCACCGGCTCTCAATCATTAATGAGGCTTGGGGCTTCTCTCAACCAATTGTTCTTCTCAATATGCGTAATCTCTTCTTGTTGGGGAAAGTTAAGATGCGACTTAAGTGCTTTTGGCCTCCTCCGGAAGAGGGCCACTTCAAACTGAACTTTGATGGTAGCTCCTTACGCAACCCTGACCTTGCTAGTATTGGGGGTGTGGTACGTAATGCTCAAGGGCAGGTAATCTTCTCCTATGCTGGTCTGCTAGGCTCTGCTACAGCTAATCATGTTGCCTCAGTGTTGTAAGGTCTTAAGGTCTTCATTTCTAAAGGCATTGGCAATAATGTCATTATTGAAGGTGATTCACTTAATGCTATTGGCTGGTATAAGAAGGAATTACGCATCCCTTGGAAGCTTAAGTCTATCTGGTCAGAAATTTTGGAAATTTCAGCCCCTCTTGCTCTCTCTTTTTCTCATGTCTATAGGGAAGGTAATGCTTTTAGCTGATTCCCTGGCCAAAGGTGGGGCTTTGCTGCTTTTCTTTTGCTTTCCTTTGATGTAATATCTTTTTCATAGTTCATTCTAATGAAATTCGGAACCTTTGTCACAAAAAAAAGAAAGGTGGACTATGTGATAATGCACGGTACATATATTTAAAAATTTTCTTTTTCTTACTCCAGCAAGATCACTCACAATGTCCAATTACGATTAAATTTCACTTGAAATGAATAAATAAAGAAAAAATAGGGTCTCACTTGCTACCATCTGATACAAAAGCTTTATACAATTCAAATAAACCTAGACTATTTGCTTTATGGGAAAAGAAGAACATCACATAAATAAAACTTTAAAGAAGTAAAATCATCGAAGATTACCTCAACAGAGCTTAGTATACCCCACACCGAATCTCCTCCTTCCGATGGTGCTCGGGATCTTTGATCAGTCTCTTAAGTCTCCTTCTTATGACAAAACCCAATCAATGCCATGGATCAAGATCTAGAACCACCCACCTAAAGCCTCAATGCTTTAATCTAATTCAATCCCCTTGGCTTGTTCCTCAAGAAATATAGAAATCAAAAAGCGACGGGAGAAAACTATTAGCTAAGGGCTGATTCCTTTGCTGCCCAAAAATCATAAACCAATCTAACTTCTTTAGAACCTACAAGAGAGAGATACAGGGTTTAGGTTGGAGTGTGGCCCCTTAGGCTAGCTAGGGTTTGAGCGAGAGAGGTAGTCTAGCTGGGGCATGCCCCTTAGGTTAGCTTGAGAGAAAAAGAGATCTTAACCTAGGGTGGGGCAGGCCCCCTTAGAGAGACATAGAGAGATAATCTTTAGAGAGAGAAGAGAGAGGAGGGGTGTAGAGATTATGAGAGAGGAATGATCTTTTTTTATAGATTTTTCAAGCATTAGGGTTTGCCATAAATCGTAGGAGCAACTCTTTACCGTCAATCAATTGAGACTTATGGGGTGAGAGATGTGAGTCATTCTTTAGATCCACCATCAAGATGCTAAGGGAGGTACTAGAACCTTATCCTCCTCTTCCCAAACCTATTCCCATTAAATAAGTTGAATAAGGAAAATAATTCTTTATTTTCTCTATTAGTAAATATTCATTCTTTATTTCTCAATCAAACCTTCTTGATTCTCAAGATATAGTAAAACCAACCAACTAACATGGATATCCCCTCACATGATTTAGTAAGAGGACACCTCCTTATGGTGGAGCATACCACCCATTATGGCCTTTCATGGGCCCCACCTAATCCTATAAAATAATTTAAATGGGCCATCATGTGTAATGGTAGGTCCCACATATATTTAAAAATAAAAATATTTGATTTTTAGATTTTTCAAATCTTTTAGTTTATTTAAAACTTTAGAAAATGATTTTATATTGATTTATAAATCCAAATGACAATTAAAATATCAGAAGATTCACAAAACTTCAAATAAGCATAAAATTAATTAAATTAAATTAATTTTGATGGGAATTGGATTTGTATAGTTTTAATATTTAATAAACGCACATGAGCACTCCACCATTAACTGTGGACTACGATCCACACTAGCTTTCTCAAACTGACCCAACAATTCCATGACCCACAGTTCACTACAGAGGCTCATGATTGGATCGCCAAAGTCAATCAATGAGCTAGGGGATGTAATCCCAGTTTATGGATTTCAAGTTCTTCCTTAGAAACAAATCATGATCTGCTAAACCATGATGCAACCATAACTCTATGGTGCGTAGGGGTTATCTTTCGCACATGTACACACTTCACCATCAATGGCGGATTTCTATCTCAATACAACTATCTATGTACATGTTGTGATACAACGATGAGGTTTTAGTCTTGTCTCTAAATACTATTCATCACACACATTGATCACACAATCTCTCGGCTATTATCCGGGCATAATTCGATCTCATCAAGGGCTAACCTACTAAACCCTTATCAATTATATCTCTATGCCTAGGTGCCTTGGGTCATTTCAATCCGGCTGGCCTAGCACGTCGAGCCTAGTCTGAGTATTGGAAAATTGCATTGCCTAGTATGATTCCACAAGAAGACCATACGCCCACTGAGTTTATGATTCATTTATTCAAATGTTTTCTAAAGGCCATAAACCCAACACCATAAAGAATTGATAAATCACATAAGGGGCATAAAGACTAAAGGAGGCATGGGATATGTTCCCATCATTGTTCTCATGAAAGAACACAACCCTGGGTTTATTTTCAGTTTATCGATATTCTATGAAAGTAAAGAATTTGTGTAAAGAGATCTCTTAACTTGACGAGGTGTCACGGATTCGAAATAGTTGTATGCGGAGGTTGATCATTTGTAGGCTAAGATGTGTTTAATGAGTTTTTGAGCATGACTCAAGGTTGGCATTAGTTGAATGCAATATCGGCTGGTTCAACTCAAAACCAGCTGGTTAGATCGAAACCGGCCACTGGCTAATTCTGGTTTTGACTAGTTTGGGTGATCTAGTGGGGCATTTTAAAAAAAATATAAAATCCTAAAAAATAAGGGATTTATTTATAATGTATTTTTAAATATTTTATTATTATTTTGGCAAGGATTGAAAGTGTTTTGGCCAAAATAATTATTTTTATATCTTCCTATCATTTTTAAAAAATTTCAAAAATACTCCTATGCACAAATTGATTTTTAAAATCAATTTTTCTCTAATTTTCAACTTCATTTTCATGTGCTTGATTTAATCATACTTTAAATATAATTTTCATATTCTTTTAGTTTTTTTTTTTGAATTTTTATTTTTTTAACACTTTTTTGACCTGCCTAGTTGGGCCACTGTCTAACCGGTCGGTTTACCAATTACTCGAACTAGCCCTTGGCTGGTTTGATTTTTCGTGCACTGATTCGCATACACAACCCACATTTGTCAAGTTAGAGAGGAAGCATTTGCAACGACAAATGGATAGCAGGGGAGGAAAAATAAAAGGGAAAGCTTTATATATTCCCCCTACAAAATAGAAGTTCTATCCTCCCCCTTATCCAACCGTCCAATTTTGAATGGTGGGCTAAGGTTGTCCCAATCATAATGTCATGTCTCTGCACTGTTTTATTTTTAAAACATTTTTTATAAACTGTTTTGACACCAAATTTTGGAGGTCTATTCCTTAATTAAACTTTCACTAACGAAAAATATAAAAAAAATATTTTCAATAAAATAAAATGACCAAAATACCCTGCAAATGTTAAGGGGTATTTTGGTCATTATTTTTTATCGAAAAATTGTTGTTAATATTTTTTTGTAGGTGCACCCCAATGAGAAGATGGCACGTACCAAATTTCATATCCAGAAAAAGTGTATTTAAAAAAACTAAAAATAAAATACTTTGAGACATCGGATCTAAGATCAAACGATAAGTGGCTCTCTTGATAAAAAATAGACGGCTGGAAGGTAGGGGAATGATAGAACTTGTTGTAAGGAGAACATAGAAAGCTTTCTTAAAATAAAAACCCCTAAAATAGTCAGATGCATGCAAGGAAAAACTTATTATTGATGCACAAAGCTGAGCAAGCAGGCATGGCGAAAGCAACACAAGATTATGCATCTTGGTAAGGGACTATTGTAATTATTAGGCTTGATTCGATCTCATCATAAGTTCCGTGATGATCAAAGATTTTGATGCACACAAAATCGAAAGATGAAGTATATGTTTTGGTTAAGTCACGCTTTTGGAGATGGGGCTGGGGTTGTAGTAGTAGAACCCTACATCTTAGTCATCACATTGTGGTTTTCGTTCCTACTATTAACCTCACTTATTAATACTTTCAAAAAGCTATCTATTTGAAAAAACGGAATTCTTCCCCATTAAATTACCAAAAAAACGAGGAAGAAGTCAATATTTGTATTTCTATATAAGCATGGCCTCTAGAAATAAGCATGGCCTCTATCACGTGATAGGAAATAGTTCATCTTGATTGAAGTATTTGTTACCTTATAATCTTGGACTTAGTTTATATGTGTCCGCCGAGTCATATGTAGATATGCATCCATTCTCCATTATCTATTTTTGAAATGGATTTTGGATCGAATATTTTACATATATAATCTCTAACACAAGGATCATTAATATGCAAAAAAAAATTAATTACTAAAAAATGACTTTTTTCTTTAGAAAATAATTTTCATTTTAGTCCTTTTTGGGAGCACCACTTCTTTGCATCCATCTTTAAGATGGATGCTTGGTGCGTCAAGGGACGTAAATGTAGAATTGCGTCCCCCGACAGTTCAATTGAGAACTTGTCGTTGTAAAAATGCTCCATAAAAGTATTATAGAATTAAATTTCAATTTGGACAAGATGTTGACCTTGGAAAATGTATTAAATGCCTGCAGATTTGAGGCCCTAAAATTCGTCATTTTTCTCAAGAGAGAGAGAGATCTCATACATGGAAAACCTAGAGTTGGGGTCCATATCAAGACTGCGGGTTGATTTACACTTTATGATGCCTTCTCTTAGGGTTGATTTACACTTTATGATGCCTTCTCTTACTTTCTTGAAACGTGCCTGTAAGGTTTTGGTTTGGATCTAAGAGAACATGTTCTTAGTATATAAATTTTAGAGAAATATTTTAGAGGACTTGGGCATATGGTCTCTAGTTTAAGGTTTTGAAGGGATTTACCTTAATTTTCTAGAGTTTTTTCTTAATTTTCTTGGGATTTTAGTATTTTTTTTCAAATTTTTAGGTATTTTGGATGAATTTCTTAATTTTCTTAATTATATAGGATTTTTCTAGGCATTACCTAAATTTTTTTTATGTATTTTCCTAATTTCTAGATTTTTCTAAAAAAGTTCTAATATTTTTTGAGATTTTTCTAAGGATTTATGGACTATTTTTAGATGCTATTTCAAGGGAATTTGAGGTGGTATTTATAGGTTTAGACTAGTGTTAAGCTTGAAATTAATTGATCTAATCTCCTAGTTCTAGTTTGATTAGGAATGGGCCAATTTTCAGATTTTTCATAATATTCTAAATTAAAACCGACTTAAAATTCTAATTGAAACAAGATTTGGATGAGAAATTCACTGACCTGGGCCCATCAGGCTGCATGATTGCCCAACTCGCTGAGTGGCATGAGACCCCTGCGCGACACGATGCGAGTCGCACTCGAGGGAGTTTAAATAAGTTTGCCCTAACAACTTCTCAAAGCTCTAACTTCTCAATGGAACATCTAATTTGAGTGATTCTTGAACCATTGGAAACCTTTAAGGGTCGACTACAACTTGGGATATGTTTTGGATAGTTTTGGCATAACTAATTTGGGTCTAGGTTACCTATGGCTCACTAGGATTTGTGTAGTCCTCGAGACTCAGAATTAGGGTTTCTAGAAATTCCCTTAAGCAACATTTCTAAGGGGATGTCAATAGTTGCCCCTCTTTGACATTCACCTCAGGCACCAGATGAATAGCAAAGAAATAGATACTCGAGACATGACGAAAGGAAAAAATGTAGGGCCATTCTTTTGAATGACCAGTGCCCTTTGGGAAAGCGGTATACCGATGGATATTCTTGAGAGGTCTCCAACATCTTTTGATCCGGTGACATCTCCTTGCTGAAGTCATCCCAATGCTACCTAGGATGCCAGTGTAATTATTTTTGGCTTTAGACCTTTGTTTTTTGGCTTGGTTTTCAATTGAATACGACTTTTATTTGAGAAGAAAATTGGTGGTGAATTTCTGGCTAATTGGATTTTTATTCAACTTTTGATACTAAATTCTGAAGACCATAGGTTCACACTGAGGTTTTGGGAACCTATGGGTTGTTCTTCTTAAAGAAGGGTTTTCCTAAGGATTTTAGTCCATGCCTCAAGACTTTCAAATAAGACGGAACACGGTAACATCATGTACGTGCATGTCCAACTCCTTCGTTTTAGAAAATATTTTTAGCAATTTTGAAAACTGAGAATGTTTGAAAACATGCCCTATTTCCCAAGCATACGATTTAAAAAGAAATTAAGGTTTTCGGAAACTCATAAACACGTAAGGGAAATTTTTTGAAAAGGGAAAAAAAAAACAGGTTGGTAAACAGTTCAGGCTCATGCTTGTCATGGAGATTTTTCCTTTTTCGAATGTGAGCTTTCCTAGCTTATGTTTGGGACCTTCAGGAAGAGGAATCATCGAGTACTCTTTCATCTTCCATTCTTGGCTCTCATGTCACAACTGAAAGGGGAGCTATCTGAAGTTTCCAAGCAAGCCGATGTCTTGGATAATATGGGATACTACCCCTAAGTACTCAGAATCTCCTTGGACTTCCAATTTCGTTCCTTCACTCCCACTCCTTTGAAGTTTAAACAGCTGAAACTCTTTAGATTTACTTGGACGGATGGCTTCAAATTTCTTTCACTTTTGATAGCGTTTTGACTTGAGAAGAGAAGTTGAGAAGAATATTTAGAGATATTGGAGAAGAGATGAAAAGATAGAGAAATACTTCTTTTTTTTAAAAAAAAAAAGGAAGTATATCGCCATAGGGTCCCTTTCTTGTGTTCAACCCGATGGCTTTTTTTCAATGCTCGGGGTTCTTTTCGGATTTTAAGCCCAATGAAATTTTTTTCTTTTTCTTTTTTTTGGCTTTTTGTTTTATTCTTTTTTCTTTTTTCTTTTTTTGTCTTTTTTTTCTTCACTTTTGAAGAAGACAAAGAAAGAGAAAGAGAAGAAGAAGAGTCAGTGGTGCGTTTCTATTTTTTTGGCACTTCGCCCTAAAAATATATGAGAACTCAATCATCCTTCTTTCCTTTAGGTGGCAGGGAGGTTTTAATCATGGTTATCTTTAGATTTTCCTTGCCCCTAGTTGATATCCATGAAGTAGGATGTCTACACAATGGATGCCCTCTTGGATATTTGAAAGGGAAGAGGAGATGATGGTAATTTTTTTCATTTGGAACTTCAAATTGGCATTGGTGAGCTAATGATCATGTGTATTTTGAGAGTCATCAGATAAGGCATAAGCCCCATTGATTGTCCCCCTGCTAGAATATCATATCAAAAGGGGACACTCTTATCAAGTGGTTTGGTAGGGTTACCTCTGTCAAGTGGTTTGGTAAGACTGTCCCTATAGGGTCTTCATTGGTTGAGACTGTCTCTTTCGGGATGTTGGATGGGACCGCCTCAACTACATTTTTTATTAGTGGCTGAGACTGCCCCTATTGGTGTGTTAGATGGGACAACCATTACAGTGTTCTAATTAGATGGGGAGATCCCTATCAAGCTGGTGGATGGGACTGCCCCTGCTGGATCTTCTTTGATACTTTCTATTTCAAGGGATAGATCCCCCTGAATATAGGGTGCCCAGTTAGTAGAGTCATGCCCCTGTCCATGTTTTCTTCTATGGGTTTTGCATCCCAGATAGGTGGATCATCCTAAAATTTTTGTTAGTAGCCCTAGTGGTCCCCTTGGAACTTCTAAGTGATCGATTTCTTCTAACTCTTATAAAGATGCTAAATCTTCAAGAACGACCAAGTTTGGGTCTTTCGCTTTTTCATTATTAACTATTGAATCCACCTTAGAGGATGGTGTGATTGATTGATCTAGGCTCAACCCTCATCCCAAATGGGTGAGTTTGCCAAGAAATCGAATGCAGATGACCCAGGTGGCCTCTTAAGATTTCTAGAGGTTCAAGTTCTTCACAAACCTTTGAGAGGTTAAGTTTTCTTTTGAACCTTAATATTTTTCCCCTTGATTTTCTCCTGTCAGTGTCTTCTGACTTCCTTCGCATAGGATTTACTTGCTTGTTTGTTTATTCAGGAATTGGAGTATTGAGATTAAGGCTTTCCTCATTATTGAGGCCTTGGGAATCCTTAACCTCAGGATCTTGGTTAGTCTTATAGATGACTTAAGCCTCCTATTGGTTACCCACTGCACTTATTTGAATGATTGAATTGGTTAGTCCCTTTGCTTTTGCCGTGACAAGCATCACAAAGATGTCTTAAATCTTCTATGAGCCTATATCTTCAACTGCAATAGAACCTCTATGTAAGTGGTTTTGTTTTCTCACCTTTTCTTCAGTTTTGGAACCTTCACCCAAGCTACTCCCATCATTGTGAATTTGAGATTCCCTAACGACAAGATTTGAATTATTTTTCCCTACCTCACATTCTAGGATAGGGATGTCTTAAATCTTTTGAGGGTCTACTTCTCCAACCATAAATGGAATTCTTTGTGTAGTTTATTCTTCCGTTCTCTTTTAGGCCATGGACCTTAGGATAAGGCAATACTTGGTATTTTGTTTTCAAGATTCTTTAGCCACGTGGGTTTGAGTGAGTACATGCTCCATCTGGGACATTTTTCATGGGGTGGATGATTTGGCCCCTTTGTGACTTCATGGTCTCAACTTTTACTGGGACACCTGAAATTGCTTCCTCCTTTAGATGACCAATATTATTAGGTTTTAAACTCTAGAGGATCTCCTCACTAGTTTCAATTATAGACGCAGTATGCTCCTTTTATGGGTTGGCCTCTTCTAATTTTATAGGAGCTCCCCATGGAATTGGTATCACTATGGTTTCCTTGTAAATCATAGACCTATAGCTAAGGCAATGCTCATCATTTGGTTTTTTAAATTCCCTAGCTAAAGGAATTGGGATTTATCGTTTTGATATACACCTACTAATTGGATGAAGGAACTGGGATTTATCTTCCCATTCCCTATGGCCATATTGGATGATATTCAGGCTTGGGCAGAGATCTTGACTCATTGGTCTTTATCAAATTGATATTGGCTAGGACCTTTTCATCTTCAAGTGAAACAGCCGTATCATCTGATATCACCTAATCATGCCATGAGTGAGCTCCATCCCCTAAGCCATTCTGAAGATGATTCCGACTTGGGATGAGCTTCAGACTCTTCAATTATTATCTTATTGGGGTCACTTTCAAATGAATCTTCATCATGGTCAGGCTCTTGCCCTAATATGATTTCATCAGGTTCTTGGTCCAGTATGACCGGGAATTAATCTTGAACCCTTTCCTTTACTCTCTCATAGCACAAAATCTATTTTGAGCATTGAGTCAAAAGATAAAGGTTGAGTGCTTTTGCTAAAGAAAAGCTTATTCTCAGAGGACGCATTTTCTATGGTCGTACTGATATGAGAGTCTTCAAAGAGTGTGTAATCAATGAATTTTGATGCAGCATCTCTAAATCTATTGGTAAAACCTGTGAATGATTCACTAAGATTATGCTAGGTGGCGACCAATTCGCCAAGAGTCATCGGTCATTGTTTAGTCCCACAATATTGCTTAATAAACCATCGGAGCAATTCATCAGGAGTTTGTTCTGGATGTTTACTAACCACCTCTCAGAACCAGGTCAAGGGTTGTCTAGAGAGGGTGTATTGGAACATAGCCTTGAGTCAGTGAGGTCTATCTTTAAGAACATGAATAGATAGAAGGTAAATAGTGACATGGTTTTCGGGGTCACCCTGCCCAACTAAACTTGTTTTCAGAGTGGGGGAATTCAAACCCTTGTGGGTGAGGCTTGAAATCTCTGAGAATGTGCTTGACGTAAGCTTTTGATGAGAGAATATCCGGAGCCCCCATCTTCGCCAAGGTATGCTTAAAGGTTTTTAGTTCACTTTTTAAACCTGCTAACTCAATTAATTGGGTAGTTGGGACTGCCTCAACTGGTTGTTTGCCTGACATTGATGGACTAGCTTGAGTTGGTGATACGACCAAAACTGACTAGAATAGGTAGGACTCAACAGGATAATGGACATGACATCTCTGGGTTTGTGGTACAGCATGGGTTGGTTGCACCTAGACTTGTGGCACAGTCAAAAGGGAGTGGACCGGTGGGTAATCTGTTTGCACGTGGTACGACTTGGGTTGGTTGAGTCTTCATATGGTAGGATTGAACTAATTGTGTAGCCTTAACTAGCTGAGCTAATGGACAATGAGCTTGGGCCAGTTGGACCGACTGAACCTGACATGGGTAAGTTTGGCCAAGAACCAACTGGGCTTAGAACTGAGCTGGTTCCCCTGCCGGTAAGGGTCGATTGACTTGTGGGTTGCAGACTCTTCTAGGCTGACTCACCTGACTACGTTGACCACGAGATTCAAGAAGACCTTGATGACTATACCCTTGGTTGGGACCTGACGTAGTTTCCCAAATGCATCCCCTAGACCTATAGTTCTTAGGAAGGCTTGGACCGCAGGGAGTTGCCTAAGCTGACTATGGCTTAGCCCTTGGAATAGTGGGATCAAGGTCTAAGCCACTAATAGTGTTTTGGTAGGTGGAGGCCAGGCTTGACAAGCTCTTGGGCTTGGGGGATGATGCTTGACTCTCTGCTTTATTTTGGTGGCTAGCCTTATATGAACCCTGTATGGGTTGATCCCTACCAACTCGCTATCAGAGTTAGGAGAGTGAGAGGGAGACTAAGCATCATAGTTAACCCAGTTCAGGTCGACTGACCTAAGGGTTTCAGGGTTTTGGATGTTTGACTTGCCTTAGTCAAATCGACTTATTCTTGATCTCACATGTTAGCCTATTTAATTAGTTCATCATTCGGGTTGCTATGGACTTTACTAACTTGGTGGCCCCTGGTTCATGAATCATGGGCATGACGATTGGTGGCTTGGAGACCTAGGTGACTAGTTATACTTCCATGTGGGTTCTGACTGAACTTATCCTCATGGGTCTTATGGTTTGAGGGTACACCATAGCGATGTCTAAAAGATTGACTTGGCACCCTAGGCTTAGGCTGAACTAAAGGGTTAGACCGCATCTTGGTCTGGTCTTGAGCCATGATTGCCAGACTAAAAGGTTGGACCTAACTTAGACTAAACTTAGACTTACATTGAACCTAGACCTATAGCTGAGGTCACCGACCTGGGTCTAGAACTTGGCCATTGACCTAGAGTAGCCCTAGACTTGAAATTTAGACCGGGTTGAGCCTTAAATGTGGACTTAGGTGTAGGCCCAGATAGGCTTCAACCTAGATTCATACATAGAGCTAGAGACCTAAACCAAGACTTAGACCTAACTAAGCTTAGACCTCAACCAAGATGGACTCAAACGTAACTAGCCATCAGCTCAAACTTAACAAGACCCAGACTTGGACTTGGCTTCTAGATTTGGACTTGGTTGTAACCTAGACTCGAACCTAGGTAATCCTAGACTTGAACCCAGATGGATCAAATACAGACTGTGCTAGACCTAAACTAGAACCTGATTAGACCTAGACTCGAACCTAGCTGAGTCCTAGACTAGAATCTAGCTTAAAGCAAAGAAAACAAAAATGGTTAGGAAACAATTTGACCTAGGACTATTGGTAGGCTGGGTCTGGTCAAGATTACTTAATTAAGGGAAAAAGCTAAAAACTTGGTTAAGGTTGGTGGGTGCCCACACAGCAACAATTCAATTGTGGAGGTTGGACTTTACTTATTGTGGGTTTGTTTTGTGGTCAGAATCTCCTCAGAGTGGTGCTCACTTCATTATTGGTACATTCCCAAATGTCGTGGGCACAAAACTAAGTACTCACACGATTTAAGTGTCGGTATAGGGTTTAGAAATTTTGAAAACATTGTTGGGTATGTCTGAACATGTGTGATAATGTGTGTAAAATTGACACTCTAGTCATGTGTGCAAGTAGTGTGATCTAGCAAGCACATGCAATCAACCTATTCTACTAATGCAAAAGATAGAGATACAATAAAAAGATAAGGATATCAAAGAAATCTAATCTTTATAAGATAAGATCAAGAATTTTAAACTAAGCAAATAAGACCAAAAAAAAAAAAAGATCACATCTACCCTAAACACATAAGCCAAAGAAAGCCTAATCTATTCTACTAACTAGCCATCAGCTCAAACTTAGCAAGACCTAGACTTGGACTTGGCTTCTAGATTTGGACTTGGTTGTAACCTAGACTCGAACCGAGATGGATCCAAGATAGACTGGGCTAGACCTAAACTAGAACCTGATTAGACCTAGACTCGAACCTAGCTAAGTCCTAGACTCGAATCAAGCTTAAAGCAAGGAAAACAAGAATGGTTTGGAAACAATTTGACCTAGGACTATTAGTAGGCTGGGTCTGGTCAAGGTTACCTAATTAAGGTAAAGAGCTAAAAACTTGGTTAAGGTTGGTGGGTGCCCACATAAGCACAACTACAGTTCAATTGCGGAGGTTGGACTTTACTATTGTGGGTTTATTTTGCGGTCAGGATTTCCTCAGAGTGGTGCTCGCTTCATTGTTGGTGCATTCCCAAATGTCGTGAGCACAAAACTAGGTACTCACATGATTTAATTGTCAGTATAGGGGTTTTAGAAATTTTGAAAACATTGTTGGGTATGTCTAAACATGTGTGATAATGTGTGTAAAATTGACACTCTAGTCGTGTGTGCAAGTAGTGTGATCAAGCAAGGACATGAAATCAACCTATTATACTAATGCAAAAGATAGAGATAGAATAAAAAGATAAGGATCTCAAAAAAATCTAATCTTTATAAGATAAGATCAAGAATTTTAAACTAAGCAAAAAAGACCAAAAAAAAAAAATTATCACATCTACCCTAAACACATAGCCAAAGAAAGCCTAATCTAACTCTAGGTCCTATCATCTCCTTTTTTTTTTATAAAAAAGTATTTCTGAAATTTCAGATCACTAGAAACAAAAAATTCAGAAATCACAAGTAGCCGAAACAAGGCAAAAAACGGGACTGTTGAAAAAAAATTCGGCAGTTCCGTATTCGGGTGGAGTTGTGCTGGTTATGCGTGACTCGGTTTGAGTTGTGCTATTCAAAAGCCACTAGGTCAGATTCCATGGTCTTTTTCGGTGGCGTTTTTTATATTTATTGGCCTTCATGTTTTTAGTTTTTTCTTGGAAAATATTACTGTAATTTTATAGAAAGCTTTTTACGATCCAAATAGATGGGTCTAGAGATCAAGAGCCTCATGGTGGGTACCAAACTGTTTACGTGTGAATTTGGGTCAATCTATAAGCGAGATCAACTCAAATATCTTATGAAACGAGTTAAGTTTTAAAATCAGTAGAGAGAGGGGATGTCGCTCAAATTATAGGCTTAGAAGCAACACGCTTGATACAAATCTAGTTCTCTTCTAAGTCTAATGGCAGTGCCAACACCAGAATCCATTTTTAAGACCTTAAAAAGCTTAAATTCTAAATCTAAGAAAATAAGGAATAACCAGAAAAATAAAAATAAATAAAGTAGAGAGAAAGATCATGTACCTGAAAAACCGAAGTTGGGGCCTATATCAAGACCGTGGGTTATTTTACACATTTTGATGTCTTCTCTTGCTTTCTTAAAGCATTGCTTTAAGGTTTTGTTTTGGATCTAGGAGAACTTGTTCCTAAGATTTTGATCTTAGAGAAAATTTTGAGAGGATTTGGACTTAAGTTCTCTAGCCTAAGGTTTTTTAGGGATTTTCTCCAATTTTCTAGGGCTTTTATGATTTTTCCTATGTTTCTAGGTATTTTGATGAATTTCCTGATTTTTCTAATTATTTAGGATTTTCGTAATTTTCTAGGTTTTTCGTAATTTTCTAGGTTTTTTTTCCTAATTTCTAGAATTTTATAGGAATTTCGTAATATTTTTAAGGATTTTTCTAAATATTTTTGGACTATTTTTCTATGCTTTTTTCAAGGAATTTGAGGGGGAATTTATAAGTTCAGATTATGGTTAAGCTTGAAATTAATTGATCTAATATCTTAATTCTAGTTTGATTAGGAATTAGCCAATTTTTATATTTTTCTAGAATTTTTTTAATTGAAGTTAACTTAAAATTCTAATTGAAATAGGACTTGGACGAAAAATTCACCGACCCAAGCCCATCGGGCCTCGCTACCCCGAGGGACACAGATGCGAGTTGCACCCAAAGGCATTTTAAAAATTTTGCCCTGGCAAATCTCCGAAGCTCTTCCTTTTCAACGGAACATCTAATTTAAGTCATTTTTGGATCGTTAGAAAGTGCTCAAGGTTTTGGACATTTTTAAGACAACTAAACTAGGTCAAGGTTACCTACGGTTCACTAGAATTGGTGTGGTCATCGGGACTTCGAATTTGAGTTTCTAGAAATCCCCTTGGCGAGAACTTCAAGATGATTGTCTACAATCAATAACTGTGAAGCAACGCAATAGATATGGGGTGTGGTTTCATAAGGTTGCAACCTTAAACAATCTAATTAAGGCTCACTTTCAAATTTGATCATAACATATAATTTGATGTAAAATATTCTTAAGATTATTTCAAAATCTATTTTCATAGATTATAAATTTTTAAACTCCAAAAATGGTTAAAAACCATGTAGATCCATAAACATATGAAAATTTTAAAAATGGATGGTCTAGATATAGATAATGTGTTGTAAGATACACTATTTTTCGGACTTAAAATCCTTTTTTCTTTCACAATCATACATCTCAATGTTGATATGCTCAATCAGAGGGTTTTTCAACATTAAAATAACATATTTCAGATGGATTTTTTAGATGCATATGTAGTTCTACATTTCAACTGTATTTTAAGGTTGCAACCTTATATAAACTTTTTCCATAGATATGCTATTTACAAAGAATTATCATCCTATTTTGGACATAAAATATCAGTAATGACAACATTGTCAATAACGAAACAGAAAAAGTACCCAAAACATTATAATGGATCTCAGGCCGTCAAATCTATGTGCAGTCAAAGTCTCAATGAATCTCAGGCCGTCAAATCTCGGAGCAAACTTATCAGACGGCTTCATCTATGTGCAGTCACCAAAGTCTCAATGAATCTCAGGCCGTCAAATCTCGGAGCAAACTTATGAGACGGCTGCGGTTCGCTCGAATCACCATGCGTCATGTTCTTCCATAATGCCTCCTGAAGACAAAGCAAATAGCATTAGGATTTCACTCACAATAGAATTCTAAATTATTTGCAAGAAGCCAATAATATAAGTTATAAGGTAATTAAGATGGCCATCATAAAGAATATGAGAATTAATTATACTGGTTTAAAACTTAAGTTACCTAATTTTCAGGTTTCTTTGATTTTGCAGAGATCCAGAGCTCGTGTTAGTTCTAAAGCCATAAAGAATTGGCCTCTACATGACCTAAATTCTGAATTTAAAATTCTCCAAAACAACCCAATTGCCTGCTGTTTTGGCCCAAAGGCCAATCAATTTTGGTGAAAATTCGTCCAAATTTTGACGAAATAACCAATCAAATGGGAGAGAAATACTTCCTTCATGGCAAAAAAAACTACTCAATATAGAGTTAGAGAGGAAGCCAAGAGAAAAAAACAAAATAAAAATAAAAAAAAAGGAAAGAAAGAAAAACAAATGTCTGCCGACTTCGATAAATTTCACCAAAATTAATTAAACGCTCCGAATTTCAGAGCAAGTAAAATACTGAAGCCCTAGCTCAAAGATCAAACAACAACGAAATGAGAAACAAATCCGGAGAAAAAAAGGGTACAAACTTCAAAAAAGAACAGACTAAGAACGTCTACAAGAAACCGAGCCTTACCTCACCTGAAGCCGGAGACAAAGACTTGCCAGAATGGGCGGAAAGTTGAGAACAAGACTTCATTGAGTTGGGAAACTCACCGGAAAATCTCCAGAAAGACTCCTCAGAAAATTCAGCGACGGCTATAGCAGAGGCCGAAGCTATTGAAGCCATTAAAGACCCAATTCTCTTCATTACCATCACACGCAAAGTTAACCCTGATTTCATGCAAGATAGAGTGAGAGAGAGGAAGTTTTTTACCCTAATTTTTCTGCAATATTCAAAGCTCATACACTGCTCCTGTATAAACAGAGAATAAGGAATATAATAATCCTTTTTTTTAGTATTGCAAAATTTGAATTCACAAATTGAAAGACTTATCTTTTTCTTGTTCGTTTTCTTTGTTTTGATTTTTTTATTGTTATTTTATTGTCGCTATTTCTAAAATTGTGAAGGGCTGGATTCCCATGTTTAGTTTGAGGACACGCGGCTGGCTGTGAATGTGTTAATAGATACTCGGAGGAACACGTGTATGGCTGTAACAAAGCCGCGTCATATATGAGAGGCTTTCGTCGGCCTTCTGGGGAAATAAGGGAATTGCCTTCAAATTTCGTTTCAAAATGGTTGGCTGACGGGAGCAGTCCTAAATTATGGAGACAGAAAAGGGTTTCTATGAGTCGCACCTCTTAAAAGGTAAAAGTTTATATAAGATTGCAGCATTAAAATGTACAAATAAAGATAGCACCACAAAAATCCATCGAAAAAAGTTGTTTTAATATTAAAAACCTTCTAATTGATCATATCTAAATCAAGATGTATGAATGTAAATATAAAAAACAGATTTTAAGTCCTAAAAGAAGTGCTTTTTGCAACATATTATCTTGACGGTCCATTTTCAAGACTTTCATATATTTATAGATCTACTTGCTTTTAATTATTTTTTAATATAAAATTATATAATTAGATATGAAAATAGATTCTTAGATAATCATAAGAATGCCTTACACCAAACTTACATGTTATGATAAAATTTGCAACCTTATGGAAACTACACCCCTCTTAAAAATCTATTTTTTAGATGGATCTTATGACTTAATTCTTAAGGACATATGATATCTAACATGGAGATCATGAATATGAATGAATAAATAAATTTTAAAAATTAAAAATAATATTTCTATTAAGAAAATATTTGGACTATTAGTTTTACTTGTTTTTAGACCTATTTGCATCCATCTTTAAGATGGACGCTTTATACCTCGGAGACCACATAGTGGAAAGGTGTCCCCACTGCATGAAACAATTTTCCTTTTATGAAAAAGGTGGAGATTTCTTTAACGGGAAAAGTTTATATAAAGGTGAGGCCCTAAACAATCAAATTAAGGCGCACTTCAAACTTTCACTAGAAGAGATTGTTTCAATGTCCAAAAATCTTCAAATCGGTCATCTCGACCTCAAGATGTATGGACATGAGAAAAATTGAATTGCAAGTCTTAAAAATACTGCATCTTGTACCAAATTTTTTGAATCATCAATTTTTCAAGATTTGTAAGTGTTCACAGATCTGCTTGATTTACACTGTTTTTGAAGCTTTGAATTTTATAATTAGATATGAAAATAAATTTCCAAACCATCACAAAGATTTTTAATATAAAAAATATATATTTCGACATTATTTGAAAAGGGGCACGCAAGTGTGAATGTGATTTACTTCACATTTGTATTACAAGGGTAATTAATTATGACACTAAATGTATAGATACACAGCAGATTCAGCCCACGCTCTTTGATTAAGCGAAAGAGTAAAGAAATAACTATGTAAAGTGATGAAAAACTTATTTAATTTTGAAATATGATTCCTTTATATTAAGCGAAAAGCATGGAAACTCACATATAACATATTAAAACATGATTTTTTCTAAAAGCCCAATAATTAATTATTTAAAAAAAAAATTGAAAAAAAAATTTCATTATAAAAATTCCTTTGTGTACAATTCCTTTCTTTTTTTACTATAAATGTTTGAGTCAGATATATCTATTTTATTGTAATGATTTAAATTTTATTTTAACAATAACAAATACTCAAACATGAGACATGCTCTCAGTATCTATGTCTTTTTAATAAAAAAAAAAAATTATAATATACTAATTCATCAAATACTCTATGCATAACTTGAAGTAAAGTAGAATATTGAGATCTCAAGTTTAATCTTAATTTCTATTTCAAGTTCCCCATAAAACTTGAGAAAATCAACTTTAACACAAATACCATGTGGATGTCCCTCAAAATGTGGTTCTTGCATTACAATTTTATCATTACATTCTGGATCCACACCTTGACTTGGTTGTGGGACTGGATTCGTCTCAATAATAGAACTTAGTGTCGGATCTTCATAGTTGCGAGTGTTGTAAATCGAGATAATCCAATCACCCCATTTGAGCAAATTAGGATATCTCAAAACCCATTAGATGTGGTGAGCACTACACCACAATGATTTTAACACTCAAATAACATGCCCAATATGCAATAACAAGTGCAATATAATTGGGAAAAATATAAAAACAATAAAACAAGCAATAGGGAAGATCATCAAACCACAACACAAATGAAAGTAGATCGGGACACGCATATATACGTGGTCCAAAATGTGTATTCACTATCAAGAGGAAAACTTACAAGATTAGGGTTATGTAGAGTTACCTCATACAATCTCAATGAATGCTCAAACAAAGAACTTCCTACCACAAAACCACCTACAATTGACTCCTTTTTTCGATCCATCGATGCCGCGAGGCAATACTGACAAAATGGCCCAAGATGAGCTCCAAATGGTGGTGTTAGGGTTTTGTTGAAAAACCCTTAATTGCCAACGCCCATCTTCTCTACAAGCTCCCTTTTCTTTACAAAAGAGTTCACCCTCTTTTTCACCACGTTTCTCTCTCTAGAAAAACCTTTTATGAGCCTCCACTAAAAATGCTTTTTTTTAGTGAATAAAATACCCCCTCATCATAGTGAGAAATACCACATGGGGTGGTGATTTAGCACCACCTCCCAACAATTTTCACCTTGATGCAAAATCACACCCTTGCCTTGCCAATCTATCACTTCCTTTCTTTCTTGAAACCTAGAGAAGTTAGGGTCCATTCTTACTTCTCTACTTGAATGGTCTTTGTAAGCATATCTGCAATATTGTCCTTGTCCTTGATCTTGACCAATCAAACTCTTCCATCTTCAATAATCTGTCGGATATAGTGATATTGAACCAATATGTGCATTGACTTCCTGTGGTGATGGATAGCACTCGTATTGTCGCCAAATAGTTCTATGGGTTAGCATATAATGCCCATCTCACTCATCAATGCCTCCGTTGCGGTCATGTACTCGACTTTGATAGTTGACAATACTACCGTATATTGAAGCCTTGACATCCAACTTACTGGTCTATTTGCAAACCGAAAAACAAATGTGGTAGTCAACCTACCTCTATCAAGATCACAGGCAAATTTTGCATCCACAAAACCTTGTATTGGGATTGAGCCCTTGCCAAATATGATTGCATAACTAGTTGTACCTCTCAAGTACCTAAGCACCCATATTGTTACTTCCCAATAAACTTTTCCGGGGTCTCCAACCGCATGCATGATATCCGGTCGTGTACATACCATGGCAAACATTAAACTTCCAATCGCATTTGCATAAAGAACTTTAGACATGCTTCTTCTTTCTTCTTCCATCTTCGTACTTTGCATTGAAAACAATTTAAGTTGAGGGGCTAGGGGTGTCTTCACCGGTTTTGCATCTTTCATGCCAAATTTTTCAAGCACGCTTTTCTATGTAATCCTTTTGAGATAATGATAAAATTTCATTTTGTCAATCCTTTTCAATTTCAATCCCAAGGATTTTCTTTGCCGGCCCAAGATCTTTCATCTCAAATCTTTTGCTCAAAGAAGTCTTGAGCTCATCAATTTGTTACTTATCTTTGCACATCAAAAGCATGTCATCCACATATAAGATTAAAATCAAGTATGTACCATTATCAAATAACTTTAAATAGATGCAATGGTCATACTTACTTCTTGTGTACACAAGGCTCAACATAAACATATCAAATGTTCTATACCATTGTCTTGATGTTTACTTAAGCCCATACAAGAACTTTAATTTGCAGACAAGTCCTTCTTTGCCTTTCTCTATGAAGCCTTCCGGTTGTTGTATGTACATTTCCTCTTCAAGTTCTCCATGCAAAAAAGTTGTCTTCACATACATTTGCTCAAGCTCTAAATCATACATAGCAACTAACCCAAGTACCAAGCGAATTGAGACCAACGTGACTATCGGTGCAAAAAGTTCATCAAAGTTAATCCCTTCCTTTTGTAAAAAAACCTTTTCCTATCAATATTGCCTTATATCTTTCAAGCTTGCCATCAAGCCCCTTATTTATCTTAAAAATCTATTTACAACCAACGGTCTTTCTACCTTTTGGTAGCTCTACCAAATCCCAAGTTTTGTTTCTTTAAATGACCAATATCTCCTCTTCCATAACCTTTTTCCAATGCCCGGTGTCATTGCTATCAATGGCTTCACGGAATGATATTGGCTCTTCATTTTCAGCTATCAAAGCATGCAAAGTATTAGGATTCACATAATCTTTGTGTCATCCGGGTGCACGAGTTTCTCTAGTAGAGCGCCAATATGTCAAAGGCACAACTTCATCATGATGGCCATGTGGTTCTTCATCTTGACTTCTTAATTCTTCACCATGTTCTTCACTATGATCAATGGTTATATTCTCATAGGGCATAATTGTACTTGGTGGAAGTGTTTCGGGGTTGTCTTGAAATTCTTAGCTCTCTTGTTGCACTTCTTGACCATTGTCCTTTATCATCATCGCTTTTGCCAATACCTTGGATTCATCAAAATGCACATCACGACTAGTAATTATTTTTCGAGTACATGGATCTCATAACCGGTACCCTTTCACACCCTGGCTATAACCCACAAAGATGTACTAGTTTGACCTTGGATCCAATTTATTCCTTTGGCAACTTGGAATAAGTGCATATGCCTCACAACCAAAAATTGCGTATGCATCCAAAAATTTTCAAATCAGAGTTCCATACCATATCTCATTAAGACTTTTACTTCCCAATGCTACCGAAGGTGATTGATTGATAAGGTAACAAGTCATTAATACGGCTTCCGCTCATAACTCTTGTTCTAGGTAGCATTGCTTAACATGCACCTCACACACTCCATCAAAGTGCGATTCATCCTCTCGGCCACACCATTTTATTGAGGATTATAGGTATTTGTGTAATGCCTAGTAATTCTTTCGACCTTGCAAAAATTTTCAAACTCCTTTGATACAAACTCTTCACCATTATTGGTCTGAAGAACTTTGATGTGATGCCCCATAGATTTTTCAATTTCGGCTTTAAAATTCTTGAATGCGCTAAACACATCACTTTTGGACTTGAGAGTTTTAATCCATACTTTTCTTGAGAAGTCATCAACAAACAAAACAAAATATAATGCACCTCTATAAGATATAATTAGTGAGGAGCCCCATACATCCGAGTGAATGTAATCAAGTTTGTACTTGCTTGTACGCTTCTCAGCCTTGAAAGGTTGTCTATATTATTTCCCATAGAAACAATGCTCACAAAATTCGAATCCATTAATTTTAAGTGTAGGAATAAAATTCCTATTCATCAAGACCTCCATACCCTTATCACTCATATGCCCCAATCTTCTATACCATAGGCGAAATGGAACTTCTTCACCTTCGACCACAGAATTCACTTCATCATTTATTATTGTGCTTCCCAATAACGTGTACAAGCTCCCAACTAAAAGAACTCAGTTCATCACAATTAGAGACCTTTTTGATATTTTGATTAGTCCACCTTGACTAATGAACTTATAACCTTCTGAATCTAGAGAAGATAGGGAAATCAAGTTATTTTTTAGTTCTGGCACATGCCTGACATCATTAATTGCCTGAATAGTACCATCAAACATCCTTAGGTGAACCGAACTCATTCCAACCACCTTTCTAATGGAATTATTTCCCATGGATACCAATCCTTCTTCACATGACTCATATAAGTCAAACCATGATCTATGGGGGCACATGTGATGGTGGCTCCACTATTGTATCCGATTTTGATAGAATATTGAATTACTTCTTGAATGATTCATCGATGAATCACCCCGTTCATTCAATCGACTTGCCATAAGAGCTTCCATTTTCAATTCTACCGAACTTTCCAAAGATGCCTTCTTTCAAAGTTCATCGGCAAGTAGGGCACTACACACCAAGTCCAAATCAAACAAATCATCTTTACTACAACTTAATGTAGTAACAAGGTTATCATAGGATTCCGGTAATGAACAAAGCAAGGTGACCGTTTTATCTTCATCATCCATTCTCACACCAATACTCTTAAGTTGACAAATGAGGTTATAAAACTCATTCAAGTACTGCAACACATTTGCACATTTTTTCATTCTCAAGGTATATAATTTCCTCTTTAAGAAAATTCAGTTTGTGAGAGCTTTTGTTTTATACAAACTTTTCAATTTTTCCCACAAATCTTTCGCTGTCTTTTCACCAACAATATTAAAAAAAATCTCATTCGTTAAACAAAAGCGAATAGTAGCCCATGCCTTCATATCAAGTTCGTCTTAATCATCATCAGTCATATTTACTGGTTTCTTATCCTTTCAAAGTAATGCTTTGTGTTACCCTTGATGTACCAATAAATCTTACATTTTTAATTTTCAAATTTCAAAATTATCTTTCCCATTAAATTTCTCCACCTCAAACTTGTGAGATGCCATTTTTTCAAATATACTACACTAATTCCTTGAGCTCTGATAACAGCTATTGTAAAATCGGGATAACCCAATTACCCCTTTTGAGCAAATTGGGATATCTCAAAACCCACTTGATGTGGTGAGTACTACACTACAATGATTTCAACACTTAAATAACATGCCCAAGATACAATAACAAGTGTAATATAATTAGGAAAAATATAAAAAACAATAAAATAAGTAATATGGGAAATTATCAAACCACAACACAAATGAAAGTAGATAGGGACACACACATATACGTGGTTCACCCAAAAGATGGGCTACGCCCATAGGCAAAATGGCAAAGGCGTATTCACTATCAAGAATAAAACTTACAAGATTGAGGTTATGTAGAGTTATATTATACAATCTCAAAGAATGCTCAAACAAATAACTTCCTACCATAAAACCATCTACAATCGACTCATTTCTTCGATTCACAGATGTCGCGAAGAAATGCCGATAAAATGGCCCAAGATGAGCCCCAAATAGTGGTGCTAGGGTTTTGTTACAAAACCCTACAAACTCCATTTTCTCTACAAACGAGTTCACCCTCTTTTTCATCACGTTTCTCTCTTTAGAAAAACTTTTAAAACCTTTTATAAACCTCCACTAAAAAAGCGTTTTTTTAGTGACGAAAATACCCATCACCATGGTGAGAAATACCACATGGGGTGGTGATTTGGCATCACCTCCCAACAACGAGCACCCTCTTCTCGATAAGCAGTGTTTTCAAATAATTGAAACCACTGATTCAATTCACTGATCTCTGCTTGAATTCTTTCTATAGCTCGATTTATGCCCTTCATATTCTCCTCTATGGCTTTATTTATACGCTTCATATTGTATCGCTATACCCATTGATTGTAGGAGCAAGTTTATGTGACATTGTGATGGTTGGATTTCCTTCGTCTACCTCAAACAAAATTTCACAAGATCAAAGCACTTTTTTTATATTCCATTCAATATCATTCTTTCAAATAAGGGATATACTCTTTTCAAATACAAACTTAAAAAGAAATAAGTATAAATAAATAAAAACCCATTAAAAGTCTCCCTCTCCCACTTTTTTCTCCCTGTCTCTCTCTCTCGTTATCATGTAAATCACCCACTCTCTCAATCTCACGTGATACCCCCTAAACGTCTCTCTCTACATCAACTAAATCATATAAATATGAAAGATTTGGTTTTCTTTTTTTTTGTCTTTGTTGGGTAATTCAGTGGGGAAGACAGTCCTCAATCCATTTTTTCAAGTAGATTGGGAGTTAGTTTTTTGAAAAAATTAGTGGGATGGTGTTTGTTATAGGAATGAAAACCATAACGTAGTGACTAGGGTGTGGGGTGCTACCACCATCACCCAAGCCCTTTTCCCGAAAGAAAGAGAGATTCGTTCATATCTATCTTGTAACCAACCATATATATCTTTCTATCTTAAAATAAAGTAAACTTCCTAATTTTACTCTTAAAATCTCTATAGCTATAAAAGTAAAAAATACCTCTAAAGAAATCTAAAAAGCTCAAATAACCTTAAATCTGAAAATTTTAAAAATAGTAAAATAAAAGAATATTTTTTTAAAAAAAAATCATCAGCAACAAATAACACGATTGTGCTATATTTGGTTCAATTAAAATATTCTCCTTTGGGAAAAGACATATCTCCCTCCACAATTATGGATGTGGAACTAAATATAAGAAGAGACGCCATTAAGGTTAAAATATAAATAATTAATTTTCATGTTAAAGGCCATGTTTAGGAAAAAATTATAGTAGTCCACTTGAACTGACTCTCAAGTCCTATACTTCTGGACTCGGACCTGACTTGTTAGTATGCAAAATGGCCCCAACCTAAACTCAAGTTGTTGACCTATCTAGTCTTGACTCCAGGTCTAGCCCAGACCCAATCAGGTCAGATTATTCACTAAAAACTTACATTATAAAAATACATAATATAATTTTTAAAAAGATTTTATTCGACCCAAACCCGATAAAGTCTGAGTCAGGGGTCTAGGTCCAGGTTTGGGTCCAACTCCAACCATGGATATGTCAAGTCACGTCCACGTGGAGGTTGACTCCAGCCATTTACACCCCTAGCCAGGATGGCCAAACATTATAGAAGCCTTGATGCAAGATAGGAGTTTCCATAATTACTTAAAAGCTAAAAAGAACAAAATTGAAAGGTATCTTGGTATTTTGTTTGATAAGTTGATGTCATTCTTTGGAATTTTGCATGACGTGTCACCAACAAAACAATATGCTTGTGCTTAGGTCTTAGACTTAGGGGTGGCAATGGGTCAGGTTAATAGGGTTTGGGTCCAGCCAGACTCACCCGGACCTTATCGGACCTAAGATTATTGGACCCAGGCTCAGACCCAATCGGACTTAGATTTGAACTTAACCAGACCCTACCCAAAAATAATATATATATATATATATATATGGAAAAGTCTTTCCAACACCTATAGGAAAAAATAAATAGTGATTTTGTCTACTCTCATCACTATCTAAATTTCATCATGCGGTCACGATTGTCTAATAGTATTTTATTTTTAATTTTTTTTTTTACAAATTGGAATGACCTGAAATTTGGAGAGTATGTACATCTTACTGAGGCGCATCTAATAAAAATATAAAAACAATTATCCGCAAAATTAATATTGACCAAATTACCTCCGAAACTTTTTGGGGTTATTTTGGTCAATTTTTGTCATGTAAAATATTGTTTTTATATTTTTTGAAGGTTCCCCTAAATACACGCTCCAAATTTCAGGTCATTCCAATTAGTAGAAAAAAAATGACAAATGAAACACTATCGGACAATCGTGATCATGCGATGAACTTTGGACGGTGATGGAAGTAGGCGAAATC